>JAPYYT010001154.1:0-40934 GCA_030522565.1 Ceratosolen corneri
GAATAGTGTGATAGTGCGGCTTTTTTAATACAAATTAATATAAAGACAAATAACCTATTATTTCAATTCATTCGACAAAGACCACAGTTGCATTCATTTGCGTTTACTTTCAATAAACCACAGTTTTACAGTATTACCTACGCCGTCTACGTCTTAGTTTCTTTCTATCCTGTTATTTCACCCCTTCCACGGCCGGCCTCTCCCCTCCTCCACCTCGAGGAGAGTACACACTCGGGCTCTGATCCGAACATATATGATTTATACATAAATTATATAACTATGAAAAATAATTTAAAATTATTAAACCAAAGTCAACGAGATTTAATGAAATATAAATATGCATACGAAAGAATAAGGATAATATTTTTGATATTACCAGAGTATTATAGTAATACTCTCATTACAAAATATAATCGAATAAATAATGTTATTATGTATATAAATATCAGTTATGTTATTTATAAGAAAATATATTGTGGAATGTAAACAAATTATATTTTAATATATTAAATAAATAAAATAAAAAATGTAGAATATAAAATATAACTTATGATATAATATATTCAATAACTACTTTATTATAAAATATCAACGTTCTAGATACATTAACATTATAACATAAATTATAGAATATGTAATCTATTTCAATTTTAATTTTTTTTATCTTTTTTAACGTTTTTTTTTTTTAATATATTTAAAAACAAAATATTATTTCATAAATTAAATTGAAAACTAACTTAAAAAGTTTTCCAAAGAGCAATTTAAGATTAAGTAGCGTATTAAGTCTTTATATTAAATATTGTTAATGTAGTTAAATAGGTAGTTTTATTTTTTATTTAAAACTTTTTTCAATACATTACAATTAAATTCCAATTAAATTAAGAATGTGAAATAATAATGTAAAAATTAAATTAACGTAATTTGAAAATAAAATACATTAATTTATTGAATTGTTAAGTGTTTGAATTGAAAATTTCGAAATTGTAGTAGTAAAAGTTTGGAGGTTAAATGCTATGAAGAAACAGTAACAGTTATAAAAATAATTCAGAGTGCGTGAAAGGCTCCTTGAAAGTAAGCTGCTATTAAATAGTTATCGGCGCACGCTTAACAGTAATTACTCAAATTTAATTGCGTACGTAGAATATAATCACAAAATTTTTGTCTATATAATTCAATAATATCTTAATAGTAAAATACAATTTAGTATGATGCATTTACATCTATAAGAACCGTATTTAAAAATAAAAATTTAAATAAAATCATAGAATTTGTTTTTAAATAATAAATATTTAATTTGTTATAATATTTAATAAATTAAATTTATTTATTTAATTTAAATACAATTTACATATAATCTATATAATTCTACTTTATATCAGGAATTATTTTCTTATATAATTTAAATATAATTCTTCAAAATTAAACCATCAATTATTAGAAACGGATTATCAATTTGAATACAAAAATTTTATTAAATATATTTTCGGATGCATTGGTTTTAACCAATTTAAGAAAGTTTAAGTGACTATTGCTCTAAAACGATTCATTTGTACGTTACACTAATTATATTTCTGGGAGATTCGGGAGGTCTACGGTTTTTTTAATACACATGTACATCTGTTTCTAAGATTATACCAACAGTTTGACTTCTGGCCCATATGTGGATAAAATTGAAAATATTGCCTGGAAATTTGACTGCGGTGTAGTTTTGCAACGATTTTTGAAGATTAAAAACTTATTTTGAGAATAATATTCAGACTTAATTACTTATTATATTTTTAAATCGTTTATCCTATTCTCTCTTTTGCTATCTCTTATAAAATAGCAAAAATATTTGGTAACAGCATATTAAAAAATAAATTTTTTTAATTTAAATTACACTTCATAATTAAATTAAAGGTGCATAAATGTGTGGAGGAGCAAAACATAATTAATACACAAAAATTTTTATTAAAAAAATTGCAGTATTTTAAACAAAGTAATATTATTATAATAAATAATTTCAATTCATATAAATTAATTGATATTAAAATATAACAGTATTTAAAGTATTAATTAGAAATAATTATTGATTATCTGATATAAATAAAATAAGAAAGTAAAATTAAGAGATAAATAAAATATTTAATTAAATATATATGTAAAATAATCAGTTTAAACATTTTAGATGCATAAATAATAAATTAAAAATATATGATATATGATTTAAAAAATACAGTTTTAATAAGCTTTAAATGATATTAAAAAATTGTATTTTAATGTCATTTTATGTATAATAAATTTACTTTATATTGTATATATATATCTGCTCCAAAATACTGTTGAAAACTTACATGATATAAAAGAGATTTATATTTGTATTTCAATTTATCTCGTGAACAATAATAAATATTAACTATTTTAAATGCAATCATGAAATAAATTAGTAAACTTAAGTAATCAATACCAATGTAGATTATTTTATTGAATATATAAAATCTTATATATATATAAAAATTATATATATAAAATCATATACTATAATAAATATATAATATATATAAATATATATGCTAAATTTTTATATTTTTTATGGGCACTTGTGTCTATTTTTATTTATATTTTCAGATTCATGTATAAAACATTCAATATTCAGTTCTAATAATTTTAAATAAAATCTATTATATAGAGATGATTTTACTGATTCAGTATTTCAGAAACAAATCGAAAAGTTAATAAAATATATTGATTTACTTTTTGTTTTGAAACCAAATATATATAAATAAGAAAAATAGAATATTATTAAAATATAATAGTATATAAGAAAAATAATATAATTAATTTTAGTTATGTTAAAATTAATTTATTATATAATAGCAATAATTATTTTAAAAATTTTAACTCATTCTATTCAATAGATTCATTCGACATTTCTCATTAAATAATTACCGAACGAAAAATATGATAAATTATTTTAATAGAATCCATATTTATTATTTTCAAATATACTAAAATATTTTTATTCAAAATAAACTGATTTTTTTTTTAAATTTTTAACAATAATGAGTTATACATTTAGATTTAAATAATTTATCTAAATTTACTTTTATAATTAATATAGAGCGATATTTTTTGCTACAAAAAAGTAAATCACTAATTAAAATGAAATTTCCAAGCAATTATGTATATGATTATTCACTTTTATATTTTATGAATTCTTATTCTTCGTTTATTAGTTAAAAATTTATAATTTTATTTTATACTCTCACTCTTCAGTTTTTTTAATGGTATAAACAAATCAATTTATTAATATAAAATTAATACTTGTACATACAATATTTTTTTACATGTCTATAGTTTATTTAAATTTTGTGTAAAATATATTATATACATATGATTTATCTATACAATAAATAGATAATAATAATAATAATAATAAGAAGAAGAAGAAATAACAAAATTAAAATTTGAACGTAAAAATATAAAATGTGTCATTATTCTTGTATTAAATTTGAAAGCATCTTTTATTCATATAATATACTAGTTTTAAAAATATTTAAATATATATTTCATTTAATTGAAAAGCAAAATTTAACTATAATTCTATATTAAATTTTTAAAAGCATATACAAAATAAAAGATACACTTAATTATATTTTAATGCTAACGAATAAAAAATGGTACTATAAATTGAATATTTAGAAAATTATATATGCTTAATCTTTTAAATATACTTATAAAAAAAGTAATTAGGCTATAATTTTTCATATTGTATAATTATATACAATGTTAGAGGAATATATGAGAAATGTTTAATTTAACCGAAATTAGAAAAATGTAAATTAAAATTTTTAAATTTTACGAATATTTTTAATTAAAACAATCATTAATTTTTAAAGTGTGATACGTTTTTCATTAAATATTAAAAGGTTTAATTAATGCCATTAATAGATTTATATTTAACATTTAATTATAATAAAAATTATTTTATCACTATTCATTGAAAGTATCAAGGAAGTTTTAAAATTCCGTGTTATCGCAATGGAAAGTCTCCATTATTCATTTTTACTAAAATAATTAATAATACACCTAAATAATATAAACCTTTAAATCTATTTTAATATAATCTATTTATGCTTATATTATATTTTCGAATGTTTGATATTTCGATTTTCATACTAAACTTTTATACTTGTATTTTTGCCTCATTATCTTATCTATATATTTAACCTACTTGCAGATTATCGATACAATTTTATTAGGTTATACAATTTATCTTCGTATCATTATTTTATTTAGTGTATTATAAATTTCACATCTATCTGTTATTTTTTTTTGTAATATCATTTGAAAAAGTTGTAATATTAATTTTCATTAGCTATTAACTATCTTAATATCTTGTTGTACAGACATAAAGTAAAAATAATAAGTTTCTATTTCCACACCAAAATTTTTTTATATTACTAATTAATGCAAAACATAATATTTAAATCGTAGATCTAAAATAAAAAAATAATTGTTTTTTTTTTTCGATATCATCTTACTAAATGTATATTGGTTTATTCAACTCGTTCTAATTACTTCTCTATTTTCATTGTTGAATTTTCATTGAATAAAATATAAACTAAATTATAATTGCATTATAGTTATACTATGTGATTTTTACAGCATACAAAATATTATATAAAGAAAAAAATCATATAAAAAACTTAATTGATAATAATTTATTAAATTGATATGATTTGAACAAATAAATATTTAAGTTATTCTATTGCCTTATTACAGAACTATTTGTAATTATTAAATATTATAACTAAATTTAATAAATAATTTTTACTATGTAATATAGATTTAAAACTAAATAAGCCAAAAACCAAATAAAAGAAAAATTATAATCAATATTCAATATTTCAAACAACATTTAAATATTCCATGAACTAATTTTGATGTTATAATATATCAAAACATTATAAAATATTAACTTTTATAAAATAGTATAATAATTTCTATATTAATGATATATATTTTGATAAATAATAAATTATTCAAGTATATTTAAAATAAATATTCATTTATATTGGTCCATATTATAAGTAATTCATTTATTTAATGCATATAAAGATCAGTGATTATATAATAAATGTGATTTACCATCGATTATAATATAAAATTGTTAATAATATAATTAAAGTAGCATTCTATCATGTTTTTCTTTGTAATACGCTACATTTTTAACAAACCAATAAGAATTAAATAAAAATCATTATGAAGCTGTATTAGTTGTTTAGAATATAACTACTATATAAATATAAAAATCGATTTTAAATATTACATTTAAATGGATAATATAAGATTTATAAACTAAATTTATTTGAGAATTTTAGAAATTGCAATAAATATGCTGGTAATAGAATTTCTGAATGTGAGTCAGTTGATCTCTTCAGAAAGAGAAAGTATTTTAGTTGATTAAAATCCATTGTTTGGATGTTCAAAATATCTTTTATCTTAATCTACTTTACTTACAAACAGTCGTTTAAAAAGACAAAAGATTAAAACACTAGGCAAGTATTTTTATAAAATCGAACTATCAAAGTTAAACTTGTTCCCTAAAAACTTTCGACAGTTCAAGTACGACACATTTGCTCCCAGAAACAGACAGCTCTTATCTCGCGTTACGCTTGAGAAGAAACTTCTTTCTCTCTCTCTTTCCCTCAAATTTTCTTGCTGATACTAACTCTTCCTCAATTTTCTCCGATATACGTATAAAACGGAAACAATGTAGCGGAAGGTAAATTGCCGTTGCAACCGACGTCATCATTGTGTGACTCATATAAATTGCTACTTCTTTTTCATATTCACTACTATCCTTTCACACTCTCTCTGTTTCTCTATCTTTATCACTATCTTTTAGAAGCGTAAATTGGTTCGTAAAAAATCATCAAAAAGAAAGAGCGTTAAGTTGATATAGAAAAATCTTTATATGTATATTGAAAAAAAAGAAAAAGAAAGAACAAAGCATTAGATAAGAAAAGACTTATGAGAATAAGAGTAAAAGTACGATGATACATATGCTTATATTTATACGAAATTCACTGCTTTGCACGGGTAATAATATATCTGTTATTATTATTGCTGAAAAACCCTCTCTCTCTCCCTCTTTTATGCCTCTTTATTTACTACAGTGTTTACATTATCACATGCATTAAAAAGATTCAAAATCATATTTTTTTTAAAGCGTTCTAGGTTTTTTTAAAGTTTGTAACAGTAAATCATGATTTTATTAACAAATTAATGTTTAAGTTATGAAAATTAATTTTTTTAATTATTTTTCCTTCTTCTAATTTCATAAATGTACTACAGTATTCTTCCAATCATATTTTTTTCCTACATTAAATTTGAAATTTCAAAATTAGTATAAAATTTCAATTTTCTTGGCAACAAAATCCACTAAAAGTGAAATGAAAATAGGGTTGCCAAATTCTTATTCAAATAAACTTAAATGAATTAGATTTAACTTTAACAAACAAAGATAAATATGATTTGTATGTATATAATTATTTAGTAATAGTATGTATGATTAAATGATATCATATTTAAGTATTAACTCTATATTTTTCCTCTTTAAAATAATAATTATTCATAACATAAATATTTTATCAAAATCTCAAAACTCTTATAAACTCTTACAAAATTGTCTTATATTATAATGCAATAAAATATCTTCAAATACATTAAAGTCTAATGATATTTACATTTATAAATCATATATACATTACAGTATTAATTTAACTATAGTCCAGTTTATTAACAGCTACCATTCGAAATATACTAAAAAAATAATTTTATAGTATCGATAACAATATTATTTTACATTATTGTTTTATTATTTTATATTATTACTTACAACTAATCTTACTTTTTAAAATATATTTACATACACTGTATTAATTTCTGTTTATAAAGGAAATTTATACTTTATTAAAGTATAATTTATAAAATTAGGATATGTAAAATACAATTTATATAGAGTGTAATTAAAATTAATCACATTTAAAAGTTTATACTTATAAAATATGGAAAATAAAAAATTAGAAAGTACATAATTTATAAATATGTTATCGTCTATAAATAATACTTCCAAATACTTTAAAAATCCAAAAAATTTAGTTAATTAAGTATTCCTTATTAGATAACAATATATATGGATTCCGAGTAAGGAATTGATTTTTCCTTATCGCTCTAATGAAATTCTTTGGTAGTTATTATTTTAATCTACACTGGAAGCTATGACTCAGATATATTTACAGCTTTAAATTTTTGTTATAATAAAGGTTCTTTACAATAATTGAGATGTAATTCTTTACAATAATTGAGGCCATGCTTATCTTAAATACTTTATCTAGAAAAATTAATAAAAAAATATTACAATTCTTATAATACTGTATTTAATTTACATTATTTTAATTAAGTAAATTACATAAATAAATAAATATAAATACGTAATTTTTTAAGTAAATACAAATTTTCTATTTATTAAGAGAAAGTTTTAAATTTATCCATGCTTTATTGCCATAAAGCAATATTTTATGAAAATATCAATTTTTTTAACACTAAGCAAATATTTTATATTGTCAAACATAGAAACATTAATTATTTAATCGTAGAATGAATTTTCATCGATAAATATTTTATTATTCTCTTCGTGAATAATATTGAATATAAAATAAGAATATTCAAATTTTAATACAATAGTTATTATAGAAGTCAAAAACATAAAGATTCTAATGAAAAGAAGCATTTTTAGTTTTTTAGTTTTTTAAAATTGAAATATATACGTGGGTGTGTACTTTTTGACATAAAAATCTGATACAAAATTAATATAACATTAAAAGTAAATCTAAAAGCTTATATAACATAAATTAAATTTTATTAAAGCAGTAGGATCTAGAAATTCTGGATGATATTAAGATTTGAATAGATATCAATATTACGTCACAGCTGTTTTTTATGAAAGGATTGCATTAATACTGTATTATATTATCTTTATTGTATTAGAATAATCGAACTTATCCACTAACAGCTGAATATTACATAACATTATGACTATATAAAACATGTTTCATCTGTGACGTTCAAGATTTCTACGGGAGTAGATGATAGAAGCATAAGTAAAATATACACAATCACAATTCAAACATCGGCATTAAGCTGAACTTTTCTTATAATTCGTCTTGACGCCAAGGTGAAGCTCAATTCTGCACGTGTACATGTGACAGAATTCGGGAGTATGGCTCTTGCTAATGTAGAATAAAATCCGGGATGCCGGTGTTTCTTTTGTGTATATAATCCTGATACTCGAGAGACAAAATAACTGAGCCTCACTAAATGATGTCTGCCATGTTCTGGTATATTGCGGTTCTAAGAACTCGGTTAACTCAATCCTGGCTTTTTGCATTTGTAGGATAATATAATATCAGACGGTTTGTATGTTGTTGTCTGAGGCATTATTTATATAAATTAAATTCAAAATATATTTATACATTTTAAAAAGTTTATATAAGTATTATTTATTTATTTTATTTTTATTTTTTCTTCGTTATTTTAATTAAAAGATAAAATTTAGTCAAAAAGTTTAATAATGATGCGTCTGCCTCATCATTTTTCTCACTACATTTAATTTCACTTCAATACTTTCTTATTTTCTTTATAAGCACACAAAATCCTATTTTAAAAACGAATACGTAATTAATTAAAAATATAAATAATAAAAGATATAATCCGAATTAAAAGCATAAACAGTTAATAGAAGTTATTTGGTTTTTGATATATTTCGATATATTAAATTTTTTCAATGCAAATAAAAAATTTTGCAATGTTAATGTTTATCGACTAGTAAATTATTTTTAAAAAGAAAGGTAGCAAAAAAATATAGCATTTTCACAAATATAATCGAAAACCTGCAAAGAAATAGAATGTATATTTCAAAAACTGTAATAATAAAATCCGTAAATATTCTAAAAATTATTATTATTATTAGTAGTATTAGTATTAAATTCAAAATGTATGATAATATCAATTAACTTTAACTTATATAATTATAATTAGATTTTAACCAATTTTCAGATATTAGCAAAAAAATGATGTAATACATTCAAAGTTTTTTATTACATACATAAATAGTTACTACAAAATAGAATATGCATGGTGTTCTTAAAAAGTAAATTATTGCAAAGCATCAATAAATACAGAATTATCATACTGAGTCTATATGTCAAATGAATTTTGTTATCGTTACAATATTAATGCAAGAAAAGAAAGTGTATATTATATTATATATAATATAAAGCGTATTCATAACCCTTTCGATTTTCAAGTATTTAAATAGAAAAATTATTAAATTTCATGTATACTTCATTAGTTGTTCGAATCCAACATTTTTTTGATTTAAATTATTATCATAACTTATGCAATTTAACCGTATATAATTATAAAGTAGGAAATTAGCTCATACCTGTAATAACATTTTGATTATTCGTATAATTACTTACGTATTTATAAGTAGAAAATGTACAGAAAATAACCAGTGTATATATTTATATTACAGAGAATGCTTTCTATTAATAGTTGAGCTAGGCGTAAAGGATATTTTTTCGGAGGCTTATTATCAATTTAATATTTCGTCAATTGCATTCACGACACCACATTATTTTGCTTTTATCCTTTTATTTTTGAGGCTTGAACATTCTGTCTTTTATGCGGATTAAGCGTCGCGACACATGTGTTCCCAAGCCTTGACTGTCCCAGTCGCCTGTTCGACCTCCCTCTTGTTCCCTTTGAGATTTTTTAAGAAAGGCTGGATAGCGACTGCAGGAGACATTTGGTTGAATCTAAGTCTCCCGCAAAGGGAAACATGTGTTCTATATTGTTTGGAAAAGGTTAGACTGAAGCAGATCCCATCCGATTTTTGTTATGTTATTTTATAATTAAAATATGATTTGATGTTTATCGCATCATACTATTGCTTCAGTACCACTGAAAATCACGAATATTACCCGACACGTGTGTAAAGGTGGATTACGTATTGTGAATTAAGGTGATCTTAGGATGACCCGATAAAACATTACGTAAATTTTAATTAACGAAAAGTGGCATTTTGGTAAATTTGTCCAACCATGTAAGTGGATTTCGCTTGCTTCGCGTCAGTTGACTTTTTAAGAAAATTTTATTTTATAGTGGCATTTACTGTAGTTTCGCTACACAAATTCCGTGTACTTCAACTTAGGATGTGAAATAGCTTTATAACTATATAACTTTTATTTGTCATTTATACGACAAAAATGTACCACTTAACTATTATACTTTGTTTCAACAATAGAGAGCTAACAAATATTTATTTCTAATTTAATTTTAATTCCATTAATATATGAGTAAATATATAACTGAAAATAATCTGTTGTATACTGTTATGTACTAATATATTTATAATTATTCTATTTCAGATTATAATTATCAAAAATCATAAAAAATATTCCTTATTTGATACAAATAAAATTGTAAGTATTGTTTTTAAAGTCTGAACAATATTAAATTTTATATATTTTACTTTACGTAAATCAATACTAATGTTTAATTTAAATTTAATAAACTAGTTTATTTCAATAATTTACGAGAATATTATTTTAAAGAGATCCTCCATTTTTAGCTATGTGAATTTATATTGATTAAGATATTTGGTATAAATTTCAGAAGCATATTATTTGATATTTTAAAAAGTATCTAATTCTTAAAATGTAAAAGTAAAGTTTGTTTAATATTAGTTTGTTATAGTATAATTATAAGATTTAAAATTAATATCAACTTGAAAACGAATAAGAATAGATTAGTTACGGTTAGTAAGAAGAAACACATGAAAATTTGATTTTCTGCAGGAATAACATGTATAAAGAAAATGCTAAAAAATATACGATGCAATGTGTACGTTGGAAAATGAATACATAAAAATGTATTTAGTGATTAATCATATTTCATTTCGTCCTATTATCAATCTTCGATATTCTCTCTTTATAATAAGTTAAATGAGTACAATGATCAAGAGCACAAGCTTTTTTAACTGCATCGCAAAAAATGTACAAAAAATAAGTTGGATATTAAGCCATTACCTATTCTTAAATATATCCTAACACTAGAAGCAATGCTCGACGATTCACCTACGATTATCTATCAACGTGTGCGTGCCGTAGCAATTCTCGATTCTTCGACTTGTCGATATCTACTTAATGACAACGCTACTTCGCCCCGTCCCTCAATATTCCCATGCCGTTCAATAAACCCGCCATGCGAATGATACGAGCGATCGGCGTAATATTTTCCGTAATAATTATCCCGCGGGCCGTAGGCGTCTTCGATTTGCCATCGCTTGTCACCCACGGTCATAACCCGATTAATCGAATGGTCGTTAGCAACTGAACAGAATAAATTTGATAAAGTATGTAAAAGAAAGGATGGATTAAATACACGCGCTGCTTAATTCGATTATTCAAGTACCAACAATTGGGATTAATATTGTAGAACTAAAGGTAATTTGTTTGTTAATGCTGTATAGATACAGAAGGAAATAGTAGTTGAAATAGCGATTGCTCAAATTCATTGTGTTGTCAGCATTGTTTCGGTTTACATATGCATTTGTAATTATACAATGTATATAATGATGCACTGCGTTTCTATATTTGTTTCGCTATAAAATTATATATACCTAAAGAGTTTTTGAAAATTCAAAAATCTATTTATAAATCGTAGGAATTTAAGGGATCCATTAGTGGATATTGAAATGCTAATTTGAAATTGTATATTCGAATAAAATATAGATCAAATGAATAACTTCTACGAACAGAAATTTTATTGTAAGAATTTGCATATTACTACTAAAAAGTAAAATATTAGCAGTACTTTTAAGTAGCTTTAACAAATATGTATAATTCATTAAATAATTATTAAATTAATATACTAATTAAATTGAATTAATATATTAAATATAATTTAATTAACATTAAATACTAATTAATACATGAAAAAATCTAAATTGTTATTGACGATCTTGATAATAAAGCATATTAGGAAGCGGTATTTTTATATTTCTTAAAAATAATATTAATAAGAAAATTTTTAAATAGCATCAATTTTGTTAATGTTTATAAGATTGCAAATAAAAATCTTTTCATTTCATCTCTACAATTTATAGTTCGAGAAACAATATAAAAAAGTGTAAGAAGCATGTGTTTATAGAGATGCTAAAAAATAGTCGACATAGGTTTTTGTAAAAACCCACGTGCTTGGCATATTAGTTATTTAGAAAAATGAATAGAATTTTAGAAAAATATTTTTGTGAACTAATGTCTTTCGAAATACTAATAAATTTGATGCATTTATTATTTAAATTTAACGTTAAGCAAGGTGAATTGAAAAATATTATAATTAGAATTATAATTTATTTTAAAATATCGATAAAAGCATTATGATTATTTTTAAAAGCTTCGTATTACGTATTGACTCCTTTTATAATTTAGTTAACTATATAATTAATGTACTTAACATTATTTTACTATTATTCTTCAATACTAAAATTTTACCTCTAAAGCTCTATTTATATAGTTACTAATACAATCAATCAATAGATACTCATGTCAAAAACTGCAATAATTTAAAGTTAATAGAATTCATAGATGTATTTCAATTATTGCAAAAATTTAATTTTGTCAACTACATAAATACAAAAACTGAATATAAATTATTTTTAAATTGAATAAAATACTTTCATTTTATATATATTATATTTTTTATATACTAATTATATTTTTTATTATTTTATATTATGTTAAAGATAAATTATGGTCTCAAAACATTAAACTATAAATAAATTGCAATATAATTCGAAAACAATTTTTTTAATAAAGGTATTTGAAAGTATTCACAATGAAAAAGTTTCGCTATAAAATACATTATATACAGTTATTATATATATTATACAAATTATAAAAACTATGTAGTTCTCTAAATAGATAAATAAAGAAGTATATATATATATATATATAAATTGTTAAAGTATGAAATTATTATATATGAATTATTATAAATTATTATTATAAAATATGAATTATTATAATGTGTGTTAAAGTATGAAAAAATTGGTAGAGTCGTAAATTTATTTTATTTGTTTATGCTTTTCAAAATATGCTAATTGATAATTACTTTCAAATTTTTCTTAAAAAATATAATCAAGTTGTAGAACGTTGCATTATTAAATCAGACCTACGATAACTACAACGTCAAGTATTTTATTCAAACCATCTAATAATCAATAACGTTTCGTTATTCTCGTTTCACCTAAATTTCATACAAAGTAATATTGCCAGCTAGGATTCAAAATATTATAACTAGTTGCACAGCCTGGGATCAGCTGATGGTTTCCGCGGAATTCGTGAGGTACCCATGCGTCAGCAATAGGTCAATCGCAGACACTTTGAGCAATAGAATCAAATTAACAAGATTCAATTGCTCATTTGTCTTTGCTCGGATATTTGCGCAGCTTGCAGTATGACACTACGAATTACCTCAGTGATGAACGATATATTTCCCATCAATGTTTATAAGTCCAGGCCTCAAATTTACGTTCATTCGTATGGACATATTAAAAATATTTAGAATTCGAAACGTTTAATCTTCAATCGTATTAAATAATTTCGTTTTATAATTAATTGTCATATATTCTTTGTAAAAATAATGAAGTTACGTGTTCTTTTAAGAAAATGCATTCAACAAGTTTTGTTAGATATTATTATAAGATGGTGTTGATCAGTTTCACAACTTATTCATTCAGAATGCTGTTATTTTTCATTTGAAATTAAAAATGCTTTATTCATCCTTACTTTTAGTATTATATTCTTCTTAATATAAGAACGTAAGTAAATAATCGCGTGATATATAAATTTCTTTGAAAAAATGTTTGAAAACAAAATTCTTTATTACTCCATAAATTATAATTTTATCTAATATTTATAAATGATTTTAAACATATACAATTTATTAGAATTTTTAAAATAAATTATATTAATTTAACTTACTTCTATATTTTTGTATAAATTTACTTGTGCTTGTTAATACTCTTTTGATACATACAATTAATAAGCAATTTTGAAATTTATTATTAAATATCTACATTACATCGAATAATTTCATAATTTTATTAATAATAATATTTTAATCGACACTATTAATAATATTTTATAAATATTAATGTTATAAAAATGATAAAGAAGCTTTTAACCGAATAAACATTGTAATTTATTTATCAATTACGAAATGCGTGGTAATGTTTTTGCTCTAAAACAGTATACATGTATATTTTTGATATACTTGAAATATGATTGAGTAAAAACAAGTTCTCGTAATATAAATGTTGCAGAACCGAGAGAGAGAGAGAGAGAGAAATGAAGAGAAAGCCTTGATCACATAAAAAGTTCATTAAGCAGCATATTTGGGTATATGGATAATGGAATAAATTAAGTATAAGTAATCTGGATAACTTATGTTAGATTCAAGCGTCATCTAAGTAAATACACCTCTCTCTAGAGAACATTTTTATTGTACAACATTTATTTATACAACATCTAGTATTGCCCCGAGAACTCCCTTCTAGGGAGATAAAGAAAGAGAGAGAGAGAGAATAAAACAAATGTTCTACAATTATAGAGCCCGTATATCGGTATAATGAGTTATTAACGCGGCGTCGGAATCCAAATTGGACGGCACTTTAACTTCCTCTCACTCATGAGACTATGCATATGCGCGTATACAACAGCTGAGCATCAATTGACATTGCGAGTTAACCTTGTTTTGAGTCATAGCTACATATTATACATATTGTTTGGTCGTATAAGCGGCGATTCTGTGCTGCTATATTTTGTCAGCCCCTCCACTCGTATGGATGCGCGCGCACATGCGTCTGCAGACACGAATGATGCGCATACGTAAATAATGCTTGCTTTTTTATATATGCTTTGCGTCAAGTTTTACTTTTTAAATTTCATTGTGTTGTTCGACTTTGTTTGCTTCTTGCTTTCGTGTCCTTTGTTTAATTCAATTAGCATCTATTATGATTGGTATTTGTAATCACGTATTTGATATGGAATAACTGATTTTTTGATCTTGGAAGAACTTTTATAGCTTAAAAATCATCACATCTGTAACTGCATTATTTATTTATGTTGATAGTTCGTGCTTTTCACATGTCAGGAATCAACTAAAATATATACTTAGATATAATAAAAGTAATTATATACCCAAGGAATTTACATCTATACTTATAAGTGTAGAATATTTTTTATTTAGTAACTACGTAAGGACAGTTTATTAATAAAAAATATTTCATTTTTTCCATTTCATTTTATTTACTATATAATAGTACACATACATTGTTGTATTAAATTATATATCGTTATTTCTGAATTTCTGTTTAATTATGCAAATGTTCCTTTAAAAAGCGGTACTTAAAATTTATTAAAAACATTATTACTCAAATTTATACTTTAATTTATAAATTCATCATTTAACATCAGTATGATTTTCATTAAAAACTGTACTTCAATTACGTTAAATACTTTTATGCTTATATGCATATACTATAAATGCTTTGTTAATACTTATAAAATTGATTTTATTCGAGTCTATTAATAAAAACATTTTAATGTTATCTATAGATTGTTTAAAATTATTTTTGCATATTATTGAAACATACAAAAACAATAATATATTATGGATTATTTAATATCCATAGAATATTTAATGTTTAATATTTAATTTAATATTTAATAAATTAATAATAATTAATTTAATCCATAGAATATTTAATAAACTTAAGTATAAAATGAATTATCTATAAACAGTCTTTATTACGAAAATTATAAAATTTTTATATAAAATTTTACTTACATAAAAAATAGTTTGATGTTAAATTAATAAAAAATATATCAAAAATTATAAAAATATTATAATTATTTATTTATAACTATAAATGAATATTAATAAATTTAAGTATACGAAAAGTATTTTAAATATAATAAATTTATATTTTTACAACATAATTTTATAACATTTTTTTACAAAATAAATATTTAACACTATTATTTTATTAAATATATTATTTATTTCTGAACCAACTAATAATGTAGATATTAGATTGCGAATATAACAAAATTACTTTCAAATACATAAGAATTTTTATTGGACAAAATTTACTTATAATTAGTGTTTATTTTAATTAATAAACAAAGATATATATAAAATTTTGCTAGACTAAAAAAATACCGAAATCATCTATTCAATTAATCTGACTCACGAGCTCTCTTTCATTTTCATTCTTTCCCTTTGTCACATCAAGACTCTCTGTTTCTATCTGTTTCATTAAATTTTCTTCCAATGTTAGCTTTTCTCCATCCTCGTTGTACGCTCTTAGCGATTTTCGTTTATTCAAATACCAATACTAGTTAGTCTTTGGAATTATTGTAACTCCATGGCGTTATGCATTACGTAACTGGAAATTTGGCCAATTATTTTTTGCCTTTAAACAATTGCCCATTTACTACGGTGTCATTGATTTCAAGCATAGCATCCTAATAAAAACTTTATTGTTTTAAGATTTTTCGATATTGTTATCTTATCTTTAATTTTGATAAATAATTTTGTAATTTTATCTGACATTGAATAGATTAATTTTTTTATTCCTAACTTTTTCTGTCATTTTTATTTAAGTATATTTAATTTCAATTATATATGCTTTCAAAATGTATAATAGAAAAAAATATTTGGATTAAACATTTTCGACGCTTGTAAGTTTATGACCAAACGTAATTTATACCAATCAGCTGCATTCTGAGGAATCTTCCATTCGTATCAAACTTAATACAACGAGAATGCAGATGGCAAAAATTAAATCTAGTTAAGTTAATTTTGTGGATAATTGATATCATTTAATAAAACTAGAAAGATAATTCATAAGATAATACAATCTTAAAATTTTATTATTAAAACGAGCGAACATGTAAAAATAAATAAACTTTGATACTGTTAGTGCGTAATCATATATAATTCAGTATCGATTTAATTTTCCATTTAAAATATTCTGTTCAGGAATGAACTCGATTGTAAACTCTCCTCAAGGTGAAGTGAGGGAGAGGCAGATTGTGGAAGGGGTGGAATAGGCATGTTAAAAACTGAGCCTTTGATGTTTGAGTGGAATAATAATATGCCTTTAAAGTTGAATATAAAATTGTTAATATTTAAAATGTAATATTGTCCTGTTTTGAATTTTATTAATTATCTTATTGAGTAATGTCATCTTCTGAATACAGATGCTCAGTTGTAAATTGATCGCCGCCAAGGTGAGCCTGAAATTTGATGGTTGTCCTTGAATATTCTGTAAATTATCTATAAGTAAATTACTCTGTGCCTAGAATCCAGTCGCGAATAAAACTAACAAATGGTAGTTTTTGTTGCTGGTCCGTGTGCTAAGTTATTTCTCCAATTTTAGTATCTTTAGAAAGTTGTTAATATTTCACACATAAATAATAACTACATAGAGATTTATAATAAAATGATAAAATAATAAACGTTCGTTATACTGGCTACTGTCTTAATACTTTATCTTATATGACCATTTGGATGAGTTTCTTCAAGAATCCTGCCTTTTCGTAGTTTCTGTAATTCTATTTATGCTTTGAGTAAAAGTAGCTAAGTGGGGATGGAATTTTACGTAGTCAGAAACTTGTCGAGAAAAGGGAAAATTTTCACACTATTGTTACTAGACGCTTATTGTTATGCGTATTACCGGTTTATTGTACATTTTTACAATAAGTTTTATTCCTTGGCGACGAACATGTATGTATTTACTAATTTTCGTACTTGTGATAATGACTTGAGGGGCGTAAAATCGAAACATAAAATTCTAAGAATTAAAAACATTGTTAGTAAACCTATTCGATGTTCTGAGAATTTCAAACATATTCCATTACCCGATAAATAATTATCAAACTTTTTAAAATTATACCTTTGTACAATATATCTTTTGTATATTCCTGAAAATATATTTCTTAGATTTTAAGTATTAATCATATATATTGACATGCACATTGGTCTCATCCTTAACTGTTAATTCTAGAAAAAATAGTTCTAAACAGTATGAAATAGAGCAAATTTTGAGTTCGAAATCTGAATAAATTTTCAGACGCGTTAAATAGTTTCATAATCGTCCACACCTCCCGTGCCTACTACTTTCGTCCCATCTTGCATCTTTACATTTCAGTTTCGTTACTGTGTCACCTTTTCTACAGTTACTCATCTCGATCTTCTTGCTTATATACAGATCTCAACCACTGAGTTCTTAGTTATTTAGAAATCTTTGGTACTTCTGATTCTGACAACTCGACGATTTTTCAAGAATTTTTGCTCTCTACGTCTCATTTCCTAACTGAACTTCAAAGCGTGTACGCGATTTTTTAGGTACAATGGCCTCTGACCCGAGCTTTATTACCATTTGATTTCCCTCACAACTGATGACTTCAAAATTTTTTTCGATTTTTCATGGTTATTTGGTCTTTTGCCAGAATCTAAAAAGAAACAAAATTGTGAAAGAATTGCGACTTTTTGACTACATATGCATTGATGTTATGAAGAGAAAACTATCGGTTGAAGAAATGAAAGTGGAATGCATAGTAGGTTGTTTACATTTAAGACTTAAATTTTGTCAAAACGATTATTACATAAAAATATAGATGTAATATAACTTTTTTTTTTCAAAAATAGATATGTGAATTTTATTATCTTCACTCATTATCATGTATATATCGTATAAAGGAGTATTTTCTCTATCATTCTAGTTAAAAATACAAAAAAATCTCTTTATATAGTAATAAAAATATTGTAATTATAAACTATTGTAATTCCACATTTATATTTTAAAGGCAAATTTTTGTTTTGTAGTAGATATGATATAGAATAAAAACACAACATTTAATAGATTTGTTATTTCAATATTCCTGAAAGACGATATATTTTTTAGTAAGAATATTACGGAAAAAGTATGAATGAAAAATGGAGAATCATAATTGAAAATAATATTTTTATTGTCATAAATGCTAGATAAACGAAGAGATTACTCGAAAAAAAAGAAAGACGATTGATCTGAACAATATCTCTTTTACTTAAGATGATAGTTTTACTGAAAATGTTTAATATATGAGTTTTTTTATGTAAATGTAAATTATACTATATAAATATACATTTTTTTAATTAGAGTGACCAATAATCAATAAATATAGTAGTCTTGTCAACTATATTTATTTTAATTAAAGAATAGGATAAGACAAAGTACATATAAAATAAAAGAACTCATAGAACAGAATTAAGAAAGACGCAGATAAAAACGAATTAATAGAAAGTGTACGTATATGTAACATTAAAAGATTCGTGCTATTATTTGTCGTGCTTTTAATTAGGTCATGACGCATCCGAATTGTGTAGAAAGTATGGAAAGAAAAAAACTAAATTGAAAATAAATAGCATACTAAATACAACAGTGAAGATCTACGATAGTACATTACCGAAAAAAATTTTTGAAATTGAGTTTTGAAGAAAGGTATAAGAATTTCTGTAAGTGTTTATTAGTGTATAAATACAATGTACACCGGAATTTCTACACAGCTTTTATTTGGCTAAAGCAAGTTTTATTTTTTAATTTTATATATTTTCATATGATGAAATAAAATAAAATTATTAGTTACAATAAAAAAAACTTAAAAGGTATAGTAAATTATTAACATTTAGTATCGCATAATAGCTGACATACTAAAATTATAAAAACATAATAAGGTTTTTTATATAAGGCATTTATTTTTAAGTATTCAATTAATAATAAGTGATAGATATATACAATTAGTATAAAATTTATAATATATTTATATGTATAAAATTTTTAATAAATTTATAAATTTAATAATACATTTATAATTATTTCATTATATGTAATAAAAGCATACCATTTAGAGAAAAATTCTTTATACTTATTAAATGATGACAGTTTATTTTATTTTTATTTATTTATTTTATTTATTATTTTATATTTCTGATAGATTGCGCTATAAACTTTAATAACTAGTTAATTAAGTTTAATGCTTCATAAAAAATAAATTTATAGTTTTTCTCTATATCATTTACTCCATAGTCCTACGTGAATAAAATATATAAAATGTTTACCATATCATTTGATGTTTTTGACACTTGTTTTCATTATTTCTAAAATTTATTTCTTAAGATATAAAAATAATAATTATTATTTTATTATTTTAATTTTATTTTCAGATAATATAAATATATTTAGAATATTCTTCAAAATTTATGAACAAAAATCTTAATATTACATTTATATAGTTTCATATTAATAAATAATTTAAATAAATTTTTAACTATAATGAAGAATCTTTTTGTTCAATAATCATTACATATTATGTAAATACATATATCAGTTCATAAGTTTACTAATGTTTGCTATTTCTTTTCTTGAGCAATAACATGTTTATTTATTTATGTTAGCTTCATACTGATTGATTCATTAAGAATTTTAAAAAATATTGAAAATTATTTTCAACATTCAAGATTAGCAAAATAGAAAACCATTTGAAGGTTGAGAGGTGCATTCGTTCTAATTCTCTCTCTCTCTCTCTCTCTCTCTCTCTCTCTCTCTCTCTATTGTTCTTTTATATGTTACTTTTCTTGCTCTCTTGTCTTTGACATAACCTTTAAAGTAGGCAGTAAATCTTTAAAGGTTGAGGAATATCTTCCATCACTGAGTATAAATATGTGTACTCTTTCAAAATTTCAGAGTGATATTTTCACATGACTTGTCTTGACAAATTAAACTGAAATATCAATAAATATTATTAAATTTTCATCAAAATTTAATACTTGTATAATATATAGAATGAAGCATTTAATACTTTGTTCATTTATACATACTTTACTCATCACCATTAAAGTATAAATGTAATGAATATTAAGAAACATTAATATTATGAACAAAAATAATATCATAGTATATACTTTTGTTTTCAAATTTGTTTAAAATCTAATTTATTATGCATCGAATTAGATATTAAAAAATTTTATAATTATGAAAGAATATTATTTAATATGAATAATATATTAGTTAAAAGTTAACAGAAATAATATAAAACAAAGTTTCATATATATTGTTACACAATTACAACCCATAACAACTTAGATTTATCTCAGTTTATAGTTGATTAAAATATATATAAATTATACTTAATAATTTTTTAATAATATTTGAAACATTTAATTTAATGCATAGTAGTTCTCATTAAAACTAACAATTTATATATTTATATTATTATAAACAGTTTATATTAAAATGAAAGTTCTTTGTTCTATATTAAAACATTTTTATAAAATTTAAAAAGTTCCAGTTTCGGACAACGCCCAAACTTTTTATTTCAGATATTTCTAACTAATTAAAATTTAGGATAGCTAAGCAAAACGGAGTTTTATATTTACATAATGAATATATTTCCATTTCTCCTGTCATTATTTGACTACCTACTTTATATTTATATAGACATATTATGGGCAAACTAATTAAAATATAACTGAGATTTTTACTAGGGAATAATTTTATTATACAATTCCAATGCTATATTGTAATTTTGACTGAAATTATTTAACTACTATCAATTAAATAAAGCAGCACTTGTATTATCTAATTGAACAATTACAAAGTTATTATTACAAAAAAGCTTTAACATAATTGAATTTTATATGTGCTACGAATGTAAAAATTAATTTTGCATTGTCATTGTTTCTATTATTTATTATGTCAAATAATAATATTATTAGACATTTATTTAATAATTGACTTCTTATATATCTGTATATTAGTTTTATATTTTCGTAATATAATAATAGGATAAATATTTTATAATCAATAATAAATATACTAAAAAAATTGTTGCTCTTATACCCCTATGCTTAATCTAGATATTTAAAAAATACCAAGATATAAGATTAAATATATAAGAATATAATAGGCTGAATCATGTTAATTTCAACTATTTATAAATAATATTTCAAAATTATTACATTTAGTATTAATATTAAATATCTTATAAAATTACAAAATATTGTGAAATATTTGCTAAAATATCTTTTACACGTTCCACTATTACATAATATTTTTATTTGACTTAAATGAATTTAAATTTAAAACGTTTGAACGAAGTTTTGTGTTTTGATGGATTAAAACAAAATTATAACTTGATTATTTATATGAATTTGAAATATTTTTATTAATCGAATTAAGGACAAAATAATTAAAGATGTTTAAGAATATTGCAAATAACTGAACCATGTACAAAAGAACAGTCATATAATTCTAATGAAATGAGGCTAAAACACATGACTTTCTTGTATTGTTAAGAACAGTTAAATAAAATAATGAACATTAATATTCGATTTTCTAAGATTATCAATTAAGTAAGAAAACAATAATATGACTTTTATTATTTCAAAGAGTAAGTTAATATTTGTACGCATTTAGAAAAGAAATCTTTATTGAGAAATTAGGTTGATTAAATTAAATTCCTATTCTTCATTATTCATATTATTAATTAAATGCTATTCTATATTAAGCAATACTTTTATCTGATTTGATATTTCTTTTGTAATTATATGAATGACATTTAATTGAAAATTATCCTCGAGATGAATGTCGTTTTACCATAATTTATTAAATTAAGTATTTTTAATAATATTTGCATTTTAAATATTACAGATTCAACTAACATGTTCTCTTTATTTTTTACTTTAACAAAGCGATTTTTTATATAATTTTCTATGATTTCGTTCATGTAACTATAAATTGTAATTTCAAATTCTATTTTTAGTTCAAAATTTATATTCGCATATCCAAGTGTAACTAACTATTTTTGCTTGAAAGAATATATTAATTTGCATAGGAAAATAACTTTATCTTATCGACACATGGAGTAATTTCAAGTATACTATATCATTTCGATTATCAAAGACTGTTACTCGTTACACACATACGCATACACACGTCATGAAAATATCATACGAAGGGAAAATTTTGATAATAAAACAATAATTAATGTTGTGGTTACATGAAAAATTTAAATCCATGAGTAAGCCTGAGGGAAGTTGAGAGGTGAGACATCGAGAGAAGAAAAGAGAACGTTCCTGTTCCTCCGGGACAAGGCTAAGGATCAATCTCCTTGAAACTCGATTTCAACCAGGTTCGCTCCTTCTTTCTTGGTATGTCCTGCTCCTCTCTTTCTAGTACTTTCTTACTGAGCAGCAGCAGGAGCAGCAGCGTGGCGGCGACGGCCGGTTTATTCCCACGATCGCCGTCGGCAGCACACGCGACGAGTAAATACGGCATTGATTTACCCTTATTCTCTCTCTCCCTCTCTTCAACTTCTTTCTGCCCATTCTGCGTTGCTGTCTCTCTTAGTCTTTTAGCTACTAGTATATTTGAATGATTAAGTTGTAAAGATTTCTGGAAACAGAAAGATACAGGAACTGAAATACACTTAAAATCAGAGAGATATACACAGAGATACAGAGAAAAGCATAACGATATAAAAGAAATAAAAAATACAAGATGAGTTAAATGACAGACAGATAGTTAAACAATAAGACAGAAAAACTATAGAAGGTATAAAAAACATAGAAAATGGAATTGAAACCAAAAAAAGAAGAGTAAAAAATGAAACATACAGTTAGTTAAAATTTAAATAAAGAAATAGATAGACACTGTTAGAGAAACATTGATAATAAGATAAATATAAAGACGCAGAGAGATAGAAAAATTAGAATAACTTATAACAATTTGTAATTACATTTCGACTATGTTATAATATCATCTCCAAATGCGTGATAAAATTTACATTTCCCTATATAGTTTAAAATTATAATTATTTAAAAGACTTCAGGATATTTTTTCAATTTTATTAACTTCGCGAAGATGAATATTAAAAGTTATATGAACAGAAAATATTATTGTACATCCTAAGTGAATTTTACTAATCTCATGTTACGCACACGCGTGTGCGCACACATTTGCCAGCAGATTTTATGTATATAATATTATATATATATATATAGATTTTATAATAATATAATAGCAGATTTTACAGTTTTATATAACAGAGAATATTTCATAAAATGTAGAGTAATATTAAAAAATGTATGAATTTAATAATAATCATCATAAAATATAAATATTGAAAACTTGTTGTTGGGTATGAAGGTGAGGTTTTCCTAAGACCTGAAATCTTCCTAATGCATATAGTGAATATAATATATATTTAAACGATATATAACGCGGATACGGCAAGCGCAGAAATGCGTCAAACTGCGGACATGCGCGAGTTGCAATCAGCAATGTAGTAGGACTACTTATAAGACTCTTATCTAATTGAAATTAGATATAAAATTAAATATGAAACAAGTTCAAAGCAGCATTTAATAACGATGGAAGGGCATTAGGATATTCAACATCATAATATAGTTTCCGGAAACTCTAAATTCTGATGGGCAAATATTATTAAAAAGAATTGTAAAAACAAAGTGAAGACAAGTCGATTATGAGTACAATATACAGGATTAGTATGGGTAAGGATTTCCAATGGAAATAAATAAATAAGAGCGAACCTAATCATAGCAATAAAGAATAAAAATAGACAAAAAGAATATTAATTAATATCAAATTGGATTTTATCAATTGTAAAGATCAATTGTATTTGCATTTTAATTTAGAGCTTGAAATACTCCAATATCTCAAGTTGCTTGAATAAATGCCAAGTGTTGGCAAGTGTTTGTATTTATATAACAAAATATTAATTTTTTATTCATAATTATGAAATTTTTAAAACTGAAAGACAAATCGCAATTAGTATTAATAGTTAATTTAAACAATACATGGATTTTTCAGTATAATTTATCTTTTTATAAAAACTATTTTTTAGTAATAAATAATAATAATGATAATAATGACAATAATAATATAATAATAATAATAACAATAACAATAATAATAATAATAATAATAATAATAATAATAATAATAATAATATACATACAAAATTATTAGATATAATTTATTTGATTTTGACAATATTTTTAAATTTGTAATAATTACAGTTTTGAGTGTATTAAAAGGAGGGAAGAGAGCACAGATCATTACCAGCAGATTTTAAGTATTTATTCTACGAATATTTGTACGTGCGTAAAAAGAAAGCTGGTTTTATGCATAAATGTATTCAAAAAGATGGTTCTTCTATCTCTTTCTATTTCTCTAGCAATTTCTAGCAACCTCTCTCTCTCTCCATGCCTCGGCATTTCTCAAACTCTTTAATACATACAGTAACGTATGCTTTTGTGTACTAAACTATCATTTGATTCATATTCGTGTTTGCTTTGTTTATGCTTGTTCTTTCTCCCTCCATATATACAACTGAACACGTAAATGCATTTATGCAGATGTGTATGAAATATCTTTCTAAGCATTAATCTTGTATATATAATCAGGGTTAATTGAACATTAATATTTATTGATGTTTAGTTGATTGTCTGTGTAAAAATTAAAAAATTTTTTGAATACATATTTTTACAAATATGAATTTTCCAATTGTATTATTAAAACATTTATTATACATATTTTAATTATGTGTACTAAATATATACATATATATATATTAAGTGAAATATATTAGTTCATTTAATAAATAGATAATTTAAATGTTTATGACAATTTGTCAATAAAATATAATACTTAGTTACTTATATTTTGAGAATCCAGTGATTTGATATATAGAAAATGTGGTTAGTATGAATAAGTCTTTAAATATAAATCACCCAAACTTTGTAATATTATAAACTATATAAAGATTGTTATATAGATAATAAATTCAAAAACCATAATGTTTTAATAAAAACCAAATATAACATATAACCGCAATGAGCTCATATTATATATATATATATATATTGCGTTGCTCACTTTTCTGCAATAAAAGACTCTTTTAGTGGAATGAAATGAGAAAATAAAAGATCTCAATGCAAGAACGAGCCATTTTATCTTGGATACCCGAGCGATCAAGTCGAATTTGTAAACAATACAGTTTGGTCAAGTTTCGGTGTGGAGCTGCTAAATAGCTTTTATAAATATACTTTTGAGTCTGGCTGTACGTCCGTGCACACACAGGTGAAAAAAGGAGTCGGTCACTGCCGCCGTTGCCGCCGCCGCAGACCATATCTATCAATCTATCTATATATATATTCGCTTCGGTTGGCTTTGGTGCACCAGTGAACGTTCAGGAGAACCTGATATGTATAGGATAAGCGAGGTAAGGCAGGGGGGTGGTGAGAGGGAGCAAGGCACTCGGTCCACGCGTGGCTTTGCCGTCGTTTCCTGGCCTGATTGGACGTTGGCTCGTGGCTGGCGCTCGCCATTCACCGGAAATCCATCGGCGGCAGCTTCTCCCTCTCTACCTATTCGTTTTATACATCCTTTTTTCTCTTCTTTGCCTTCTGTATGTATATATCTATACATAGATTTATGCATACGCATATATATATATATATATATATATATATATATATATACGCATCTTTGTCCTTATCTGTGCTTCTTTTTCTTGTGTATACAGTCAAGATCCGTAGCTTTTTCCCTCTGCTTTTTCTTTTTCTTTAACGTTTTGTTCGAGTCCTTTGAGTTCTCTTTCATACACACACACTCTCTTTTTGTCTTACTTTAGTCTGCAATTTCATCTCTTTTTGTTCGTCACGCCCTTGGCTGCTGTTCCTGCTGCCGCGCCGCCGTCATTGCTGCCGTTACTTGGTTTTAAGAGATAACTTGCTCGTATGCGGGGTTAAAACAAGTAATATATTTTATGACAAGAAATACTTAATTTTCTCGTTACATTTGCAATTCCTTGTAAAAATAGCGACAAGAAAAAACAATTCGACAAAATTTTTGACGGCTTGAAGAATTTAGGCAGTAGTGGCAAAAAATTTATAGAATACAAAATTGAGCGATATATTTTATTATTTTTTATACGATATATTATATCACATTCATTCATTCATATAATTAAAATGAAATATTTAATTAATTACTTAATATGCAAGAAATACTTAGTATGCAAGAAAATTCATAAAGAAAATTTAGTTACTTTGATAATAAAAAATTTAACAATATGATGAACAAAAATAACGTTAGATAATTTTAGTGGCAATCACAATATTTTGTATATTATTTTATTAATTTAAAACGTTGCATATACTTATTAAAAAATTTTAAAATAATTCATTATAGCAACTTGTGAAGTATATATTATTTTGAAGATTTTATCGTATAAAAAGGGTTTTACTACAACAAAATATCATTAGATAATTTGTTTATTTACCATCCTCATTACTGATAAATTTTGGAAACTTGTATTTGCAAATATGTAATATTAAATATTAAATCTCATAAATTCTATAAATTCAGGAGTTGATTATTGCTTATACAATTATGTTATATAGAATGTTTGAATTATTTGTAATTTTTTAAATATCTTTTTAGATTTAACACATCGTAAACCATTCAAATACAGAAGATACCAAATTTTACAATAAACAATGCGATATTTTTTTGTTTTTTTATTTTGTGCATATACTTGAAAATTATGGTGAAAAATATTTTCGGATGCTAATATTGTTGTTCTTTCTCGTCCCTCGCAGATGTTCTGATACCTACATCTGCACACCAGTGTTTGAAACACACATAAACACACCTGCGCTTGTACTTTTTGCTCTCATCTTTCTCCTGCTCTTTACCTTCTAGAGCTGCTGCTTGGAAAGAACCTGTCAGACCTGTTTTGAGACTTGTGATCGAGTCTAAACTCCTGTAGAAAGCGAAAGAGAGATAGATACAGAATATAAACTAGCTGTACAGAGCATCCAAAGATACAGAGAAAGGGAGGGAGAATGAGTGATGGCAAAAGACAAAGAAATGTAGAGAGGGAATAAACGAACAAGCTAAACTTCGTGTCCTCGAGGAAAAGAGACAGATAATGATAGAAACGGAAATAGAGAATCTCTAATGAGCAGAGGACTCTGATGGTGTTACTGTTGCTGTTGCTGCTGTAGTTGCTGGTAGAGAAGTCCGCTGACACTGAGGAGGGCACAACCTAGACTTAACGGTAGCCTCCTTTCTATTGATACTCATGGCAACGTTGGAGCAACAGCATTAGTATTAATTCAGTTTAAAATTTTGTATCAACCAGTTTTCTGAAGGCACTTATTATTTTGTTCCATGGTGGTAACCACGCTAAATTTGAAGCGTGACGATGATGCTTATTTTACGTAAGACTTGAAGTAATCAATCATTGCAATGTATTTCACAGTTATTACAGTAGAGTATATCTTGCAATATTATTTATAAAATTCTTAATATTTCAACAATATACTATAAATGCAGATTTGGATCTATCGATTCATTTATAGAGCTTAGTATTAATACGTAATTTTTAAAAATACTATTGGGTTGAATATCAACAACTACATTTTATTAATATTAATTGCATTTTAAATAATATTAATATTTATACAAAAAGATGCTATAATTGATATTAGGTATTATAAATTTGATGTGAAATAATGTATAAATAACTAACGACTATAAATTTAATTGAAGTATAGAGTACTGTCGAAATTTGACAAATTATTTTTTTAACTTGAATTTCTTCTCATAATATTTAAGAATTTATTTAAAAGTTAATACTGATACACGCATTCCGTATTAATATAAAAATGTAAATTAATATGAAATTAAATCTTTTGCACTTATATCTAATAAAATTCTGTTTTATAAAGTAATTTAAAATGCGACGTTGGTAATGAATCATATAAAGTCTATATGAAATTAAAATTATATGGATTAAATAAATTATATAAAATTATTATGATTATAATGACAATCTTAATACCATGCATCGAAAAATTTGTACAGATTCGAATATTAATGTACAATTAAAGTACGAGTGTATCATAAAACTATATCCAATACATTTTGCTCCAAGTTCTAAGCTACCTAATTCTATCTAATAACACATAAAAAACAAACTCTGCATGAACATCTATCAGAAAACAAACCTGAAACTAAATAACTATCTAGAAAATAGATAAAGTTTAAATCATTACTATAAATATGACGCATTGAAAACTGCCGATGCAAAGATAATAAATTTTGAATATAAAAATTTTGATTCTTAATTGTTTTTTAAATTAAAGTATCTACAATCCCCAACTATTTCCGCTCTCTCTCTCTCTCTCTCTCTCTCTCTCTCGCTTTCTCTCTCTGTTTGCGATTATTTATGAATCAAGAGATACTTTTATTAAGATCATATAGTTACAGTGCATTGCTGTTCGCTTTTTTTACAGAAAGAGTTTTCCATCTTAATCTTTAAGGATAAACTCTGGTAATAAAATCCTCGAAACGTCCGCTATTGTTCATTCTACGTCATGACTCTATACCGTTTATAGTTGACCTTCATTCCAACGGGTATTTTTCTTTTCGTTAATATGCGAGCCATCGTGATATATTATTAAAAATCACCTTATACTCTCGTTGTATAGTGCATGCTTGTTTAAATTTGAAGTACTGCTGTTCTGAATTTATGAATTTGTTTTAAATCTGTATCGACTTCGATATGTGTTTGTTTAAATTATTATTTAAGCTATTTTATGAATAAAATTATATCTGTCATCATTAAAAAGCGTTACTATAATATTCTATAAATTAATGAAATATGTTATTGATAAAATGACATAAAAATATATTTTATGATAAGTATTATATTAAAATACTTCAATTAATTAGTAATATGGTAAATGACATTGATATGTATCTTGATAATAATTATTTTAATAAAATTATTGTTAAAATAATATATTGATCTAATAATTTAATTAAATATATTTTATTCGAAACAATGTTTTTAAATGAAACAAAGTAAATTTCAATCCTTAATCTTAGTTTTTGTTATAATATATAAACATGGAAATTAATACTACTTTAGTTTTTATATAATTATAGCGGAACAAGAATATAGTTTAATTGAAAATTCATTTACATAACAGTTTTTTAATAGAATACTTCAATAATCAAATCAAATAAAAGAAGTATTTTTACATATACATGAAATGAACTCAACAATTTTCAATATATTCGGCGAATTTAAATAAACAAGATTGCCAACGCAATTTGTCTCGAATAAGATTAAAAAATCGACAATATTGTCTTATTAATTTCAAAGATTGAAAAAAAAGTCTAAAGACTCTTTGTTCATATACATTTAACCTCACTGTCGTTAAAATAAATTTTTGATTATATATACTGTGTGTAAAAGCCAGAGATTGTGCTACACATATTATAGTTGTGTTTAGCATTGTGATTAATTATCATGATCAGTGGATCGTATTGGTAGTATAGATTGAATTTCATTCTTTCTCATTCCACCGCTCTCTCTCTCTCTCTCTCTCTCTCTCTTCCCTCTCTTCTCTCGATCGTATTGTCACCGAAAGTGTCAGCAGTATAGGAAATAACCACAAGGCGAAACGATTTTACCAGTACTGTAATATGGAGTTCCCTTGTAGACTGATACATCATAGAGAACTGTAAATGTGTATACCAAGCTTAATCCTCGGTTTCTGCAAATAACAAAGTTACAATAGACTTAATAAGTACTTTGCTGTATACAATGGTTCACAGATTTTCTTTTTCATACACATTAAAATCATCATTAGATAACAATATTGAAAGTATAAAATAAATTAATTATTACTTTTAATAATAGCTAATTAATTTATGTTTTTAATAAATAAAACTCAACGCAATTTTTGTATAAAATTTTTGTTAAATATTAATAATTTTATAAAAAGATGATTTAATTGTAATAAAGAATAGGAAATTTTAATTCATTTATATATAAAAATTATGTATATATATATATATATATATATATATATGTACATCAATGCATATTTAAAAATTAATAATTGTAAGCTTAATTTTATTTAAGTGGTTTTTTATTTATAAAATAAATTTTACATAATTTTTATATATAAAGAAATGGTTAATATATTATTTTGTTGATTTTTTGCAGTAAAAGTACAATCTAATAAGTGTAACCCAGATACAAAAGAAAAATCAACGAAAATAGTATTTAAAATTGTTACATTAGTAATGAATTTAAAATTCGAATAAATAAAAAATACTATTATTAAAATAAAATTTCCTATTCTTTATTACAATTAAATCATCTTTTTATAAAATTATTAATATTATATATATATATATATATAGAATATAGAATATAGAATAATATATATATAGAAAAATTCTTTATATAATAGCATCGTAGAAAATAATTTAAGTTGAAATATATTTATTGTTATATTAATGATTTATAATAATGAAATTTTTTTATGAAGAAACTATTAAGCGTATTATATTTTAATCTAGCAACTATATTTTGCATTCGATTGTCAAAAAATAGTTATCATCAAATTAAAATTAAAAATAAACTTCTACTAATTTATAAATAATTTAAATAAGTTATATGAAATGACGGAATAAGCACCATAAATATATATTTCTTTAATACGTAACTGGTCAAACAGTTAATTCTTTAATTAATAAATATCGTACTAATATCTGCTACATTTAAATAGCATGTATAGTATAATTTTAATTATTAATTTTTATATAGTAAATTATCGGTCGTTATTGTCGAATTCATATTTTTACTATACATTCGTAATTAAATTCTACTTTTTATGGAAGCAATTCAATAAAATTATGAAGCAATTTTTTTTATCATTATTAGCATAATAAATAATAAATTGCTATAATATAATGCGATCATTAACGTTAAGAAAATCTCTGTGCATCATATGAGTTGTAAAACTGTAGAATTTTATATTTCCAATTTATTTTCGAAAATTTTCTAGGCACTTTTATTAAAAAAATACGACTTGTTTAAGTAAATAAGATGAAAAGGTAAGCGCCAAAATTTTTGCCCAATGATCGCGAGACGATGATCGTTATTTACCACTCTATTATTTATATCTTGTCTAATCATTAGCTAATAAGTTTTCTCGGGTAATAAGTTTATAAATTTAATATAGAAACTACAATTGGTATTCAATTGATGTATAAGAGGTAAGTTAAACAAGAGAAGAAAGAAATTTAATATGAAAAAAAGGGCAAAACAAAGGATGAAGAGCAAAGAAAACGTTTCTAAATGTTTAGGCCAGAGGAACTTGAGCCACCTAATGAGAGGTAGAAGAGAACTAACGATGGTAAACAGCGAGGACGATAGATAGAAATTGAATATATACTTTTGTGTGGTCTTGGATTAATCTCAAACTTGTCCACTCTCTCACTACTCCTTTTACCTCTTTATTTTGTCTATTATACTGATTCTTTTCTTCAACTATATCTCTAATCTCTTTTATAATTGCTATTTTATAATAATAATATGTATGTAGTTGTTTTCAATTTGGGTAAAATATTGTGATCCATATTATATTTGTTAAACAGTATTCTCGTTTATTAATGAAATTGATAATAAGTATAAAAATAATTATTTTTATATTCAAATAGATATAAATTAATTTGTTTCAAGATATACATTATAAGTTATGTTTAATATTCTATAATTTGCTGACAAAATTTTTTAATGTCTTTACTAATATAGTTAACAAATAATTGTATATCAAAATATGTACACGTATTGAACAATTTATGAAAAGTTTTGGGACCAAGAATCGTTATACAAAAATATTTTTTTTTAATACATTAAATAATAGATTAGAAATAAAACTGTAACAAATAATTTTATAAAAAAGTAAATGAGAATTTTTTAAAATATAATAATAAGCTTTTAATTTTCGAATGATGTTTCAAACTATTAAAATTTTTTTCAACAATAACTCCATTAAAATCAATTTTCTGTATATGAAGTGCACTTATTATATATAATAAAATGCAATTAATTATATATATTAAAATAAATATATTATCTTTAAATATAAGTATATTACATTACATTAAATATTATATTATACTTTAGTGTTATATTATATTATATTACATTACATTATATTAAATATAAATATTTAATAATACTTATTATCAAACAGTTATTTCAGATATCGATATCTGTGGGTACTGTATATACTATCTATTATATATATTATCTACGGGTATCTGTATTATGCTCAATTTTTTTTATTAAATTATGATTGCTTATTTAAATGAGCATCCTGGTAAGACTTTAAAATAAAGCATGTAAAGCAACAGGTGGACTTGTGTAGTTTCTCATTCTGAGGTGGCAGTGACGTTAGCTACGCCATAATCAATGCTTAATTATGTTGATGACTGCAGCAAAGAATATCCACGGATGACGATAGATGAGTCTATAAAAGAATATATCAATGAACTTTTCCGCAATCTTTTTTATGAAGGGCTTTACCTACAATTTTGTATTAGATACGCATCGTACTTTTGATGATATTACCTTGGCTATTTACAACTGCCAATTCTTGAATAATCGTGAGGTACGAGCCAATTTAATTGGTTACCCTCTGCACTGTGGGATTTCGTAGATTATTGGGCAGCGAACTATACGACCGGTTAGCTAATTTGCTGTGGGATTTGGCGAGTTAAATTGCCGTGATTTATTCGCATAGAGCTTTACGCTCTATCGGACTTTTTCGCTCGATACTGTCTTAAGAAATTAAATGGTTAAATTATAGTGATCCATTAAATATTTCTCATATATATTATGGGAATCAGATGGCTTACAGAGTAAAATAAAATTAATTTAAATTTTCATGAGATACATAGGGAGAAGAGAAAAGATTCGAGTAGATATACGAGTTGACGGCCACACTTGAACAATCCTCGATAATTATGGCTAATTCAATTAACGTTTAAGTAAACTTTGCGTCATAAGATCAATTATTTTCATTATCTACAATACAGGATTTCATTGTTTCAATGTTCATACCTTCCAATTTTCTGCATATATAGTTTTACTCTTATATTTTATTAGGTTCGTACTAATATTCATTTTATATTATTAAAAAGATATTTATATAATTAATTCTTTTCCGAATTATTTTTATTATAAAAATCACTCCAAATCATAATGATAAATGAAAAAATAGAAGTATTAATAAAAGCATTGCAACATTAATAAAACTAATATTTTAATGTCTGAGATTTTGTAATGAGATTCTGGAGCTTTCGACAAATAGCGTAAATAAAGAATGAAATTTTAGAAAATAATTACTATAAATTTGGTGTTATTTATTGTTTTATATAAATATAGTAATACAAATAAAAATTGATACTAAATATATTCATTATTGTGTATGATATAGCTAGCTAAATATTTACTATATGTCTACTTGGCATTGATAAGTGGCATTAGTTAGCGAATAGTACAGTTACCAATAATTATTGTTTATTTATACTTATTGTATCATTCAATATATAAAGTTTGAACATTTCTACTTTTTGTTTATAAAAATTATCTTGAAAATGGATTTTTAATAAATGTTTTATACATACAAATAAAATTTAAATGAATGATATAATAATATAATGGTATACAATACTATCAGCTATTATCACACCTAAATTTGAACATCCAAATTTTTCAAAGTAATATATCTATGTATCTATTTTAATGATTATAAAATTTTTATAATTGAATACTGGACAATTATGTAAAATATTTGTTAATTTTCGTAATGCGTAAGAATTTGGAACACACACCTAATTTCATTAGAGAACTGATAACAGAAATGAAGATATTAAATTTGTTAAGGTATCCTCTACCTAGCTTACCTACACCTAGTGTAGGAAATCGTATGTAGAATTTGTCAGGATCTCGCACTGGCGCATCTGTTGTCGTTTATTCGTTTAGTATCACACTGTTTTGGTCTACGATCGGTCAACTCCCCTAAGTAGGTGGTTTCATTGTAGGACTATGCGCCTTTATTTCGTCGCCGAATGTTGTAGTAACCGCTACGAGACATCACGCGACAAGATGATGTAAATATACATGTTAGATTCTTATTAGTCGTTGATTTAGTGAATTTCAATAAGTCCTCGCTCGCAAATTTGTGTCTCGAATGTTAGAATGATAAGTAAATAAATACATCACAGTTTACAATATATATCCCGAGCTATTTGAGTTATTGATGAAAGGTCCGATTATGTTTCGGAATCTTGAACAATATCAAAAACATATTCTATGTTTTTAACATATAAACCGATTAGATAATATGAAAAAAGAAACTAATGTATTGTAATTAGAAATATTGTATTTTTGTTTAAAATATCCTATTCTTTTTAAATTTATATGTATATTATTAACCAATTTCAAGTTTTATTGTTTTTACATTTAGAAAACGATGATATACAAACCAATAGAAATATTAATTATAATAAATTATCTAATAGATTATTGGAAAACGCAAGGTTTTCTTATCGCGAAGATTAACTGATACAGCATTGAACATTACTTTCTCTGTATAAACAATATTTAACCTAGGCAATATCCATCTATCAAATTACACGATACAAAATTATTTTGACAAAAAATATAACTTACATTGTTTCGTAAATTTATAATTCTATGTTTAACCTCATAATTCTGTATGTATATTATCATTAACAATTTATCTAACTAGAATAGAAATTATAATTTTTTAGATGATTGGATAACAAATTTGTTCTTTTTTAAATTATAATTAATGCCAGAACATTAATTAAAATTATTATGAATCGACTTAATTTCATTCAATTTTTATTTTTCTATTATAATTTTTAAAAAGAATTTTCTCATAATAGCTTAATGGTTTTAAAAACAAATTCAGTTAAATAAGGTTAACTAAAAAGCTTGTATAAACTTGACTTTTTATTGGTGAAGCAGTATATTCAGTGTAATTCCCACTTTTAATTTTCGTCAAAATATCTAATCGCATAAGATATTATAATTATAAAAAGCATTAATGATTTAAATAATTATTTGAATACATATCTTATGGAAATTTAAATCTGGAATAAATTCTACAAAGAACATGACGAAGAAAATTAGTATCCTATAATGATAGATCGTTTTTTTAATTTATCGTTTTAATTACTTTATATTTTTACACAATATCAGAAAAATTCATAAATTTTTTAGGTATATTTAAAAGTCGTTATATAATAAGTAAACATATATTTAGAATAAATTTTATCTTTTGGTTTAATTATTTTTACAAGTGAAATAATATAAAAATTTTAATAATCCTTAAAATTTATTAAAAAATATGTTATCCAGTCTGATTTTGTTCAAGTTATGAATTATTTTTAATTATATTGAAAATAATAAAACAAAAAAACTGAAAATATTTCAATTGCTATAATTTTTGAAATTTTGAAATAAACGATTATCATTGATTTTTAATACGAAATATTTTTTATTAAATAAATACTAATTAAGTTCTTTTATTTGAAACGTACTTATTATTGTCAATATTCAAATAAATTTTCATTTAATATATAAAAAATAAAATAGTTATATTATATATTAAATTTGATTCATAAACTAATTGAAATTATTTATCTATTTGTAATTGTACTTTTGCTCCATTTTGAATTAACGATTTTTAAATCTTATTTTAAAAATACCTTATTATAGAATATTAATTAAATACAATATTGAAATGCTCATTAATATCGCTTAACTATAAATGTTATATATTTTATTTAAAAAATATATATCTAAGTTTATTATAAAAATATATATATATATATAAAATATATATCTGAGTTTATTATAAAAAATATATACATATATATAATATATATCTGAAATACTCATTAGTATTGCTTAAATATAAATGTTATAAATTTTATTTAAAAAATATACATCTGAGTTTAATTACTTGATACGATAAAGGAAGCCCTGAGTCTTATTCTATTGTATTCCGTTGTATTGTTATTATCTTTGTAAGTTAAAACGAATTTCTAATATTTCACTAATCGTAAATAAATATATTTTTTTATAATAAAAATAATATGATATTATAAGACAAAAACTAAAGCGAAAAATGAAAGTAATATTGAAAAAATATTTCAAAAAGTAATGTTTGTCAGATGTCGTTGCTTATGAAATTCATTTATTATGCTGGGATATATCGTTCGTTTCTTCTCCTTTTGAATATTGTTTTTATATTAGAATTCAAATTAGATTTTAATATTATTAAATTATTTATGAAATTATTAATCAGCTCATTATGTATATTAATAATATTTAAATAAACGTGTCAATAGTTGGCCAAAAAAGCCAACTTTATTCAATTAAATGACGAACCGGAATATAAATTTGTTTATTATGGTTTCAATTACAATAAAAAGTATTATTCTCGTATTAACTTCTAATTTAATATAATTTCAAATTTCTCCATTTCTTCAAATATTCTTTTTAGTCAAATAAATTTTATTATTAGAATTTTAATGTACACGAATAACATTGTTAAACAATATATATTCTGGAATTACCTTTAATAACGAGAAATATAATAAAATAATATGTTTTAAAAATATACCGATTTATCTAATAATTATGAATTCTATACTAAAAATAACAAAATAAAATTATGAGCAACAAATTATAAGATAAATATTCAATTTTTGCCAAATAAAATTCTGAAGATATTTTCAGTATTCTGAATATATTTTTTAAAGATATTTCTTAATTAAGTCTTTATTGGATACGATCATACAATTTATCTTTTAAGTTTGATAGTAGCTACAGTAAAATTGTAATGAAAACAAATAAGGTGTAAGTAGAATTTTTACTACAGACAAAATTAATTAATACTAACTTTAAATGAATAGCTTAATCTAATTAATAATAATTTTAATTCTAAAGGTAATAACATTTTTTTATTTTATAAAATATTTTGAAAAATATTAATCGAGTTACATTTTATTTATATATTCGATATATTATATATCTTTTATTATACATTGTAATGAATTTTAAAACAATTATTTCAGTAACCGGTTATTATTATCTGTATATTAACTATATTATTTTGAATAAATATAAAGTAGAATAAAGGATATATAATAGAAGGTATAATCGAAAGTATAATTGAATAAAATTTAATATATTTCTTTTAGAATATGATTTTTCGATAAAGAATTACTTTGAAACTCATTTACATCATACTTGATCAACATCATATTTGATCAATTTCTTGCATAATTATAAAATATAATAATGTTTCTAAATTTTAAATAATGTATTGTAATAGAAGATTCAAATATAAATATATATATATTAATAACTGTTCGAGCACCGAATAGAAACTGGAAAGTCATTACATAATATTGTTTCTTTTGACATTTGTTTAGAATACTTTTTATTTTTATGATTGCCAGATGTCCCCGAAGAGCCAACGAATTCTCTGATAATAGTTCAAATATATTTTCGCGTTGACAATGAATTGAAACGGTCGAGTTTTCCCAACATTACATTCCAAAGATCGATGATGGGCGATATGATCATCACATACATTTCAAGGCACATATCGTAAAATGAATGGACAAAATCTTCTAAGAACCCACACGTAGTTGCCAAACGTCGTATGATTTGTTTTCACATGAAATAGATGCATATTTTGAAAAGTGTCGATTTCAAGTGACATCATAGGCTGAATCGTCTGTATAAGATTTCACGCGCCGATCCGGCGGTCCGACGACCGGCCGGCCGCCGTTTTGACGCCTCCACCGCCTAAAAGGGCATTGACACTATTGGTCATAATAAATTATCAAAAATTCTCACTCTCAGAAGCGGGGTGTAGACACCAGAACCGCATTAGTCTCCAAAATCTTGATACCGATCTATTGATCTGTAATCTCTCAATACAAAGTTGTGCATAGTGATTAGCTTCTGAGCGACTGGTGTAGGCATCTGATAAGGTTCAAATTGTACGCCGAGTGGGAAGCAAGCAAGGGCTCTGGATTGTAGTATACACTCGACGCTATCGAAAGAGAGAAGGCAGCCGCCAACATTCAATCGCCCTGCACGCAAGGACGCATGAGCAACCTCGGGCAGTGTTATCAAGGAATCCGCTACCATTGCGCAATTCATTAATTGAACGCGGCATAATCATTACTTTGTAATAATCTCAAATCCAATAATCAGACATACCGACCCGCAGGTAAACCTAGTTGATCTGAAATAAAACAAGTCCATGCTTGGTGAGATTCAATTTACGCCTGAATATTGCTGTGGCGTGGAATACAATGACATGATTCTTAAATACATAACACCACTTCAAGTGTCGTTATATTCAAGTTACATATGAATATTGCGAACGTGCGAAAATAAGCAACTTTTAATTAAACTCGCGGATCTCAAAACATTTTGTAAATTCAGTTCAAGCTATCGCAGCATTCAATTCATGTCTAAATGTTAAGATAGTTCAAGATTTATAATTCAAGATTAAAATAGCATTATAATTATACTACAACTTCTAAAGACAGCATTATACTTCAATACGTTAAAATAAACACCGTTTTACAGCATACCCACGTCAATTTACCTCTGTTTCATTCTACCCTGCTATCTCATTTTCTCCACTATCCGCCTCTCCGTCCCTCCACCTGGGAGAGCTTTTTCTTGGGTTATTTCCCAAACAATAACATATTTTAATACATAAAATTTTATTAGCAATCTAATCATATGACACCTAAAAGTAAATGCTTTTTGACTTAGAAATTTAAATGATAAAAAATTTATAAAATAAGTTGATATTACAACTAAATTTATATATAAAATATATAACTAAAATTGAAATTAACATGTCAGCTTATGACTTTTTCTTCATTCAAAATAAATGATTTTGATTGCCAGATTACATGAAATAAGAATTGTTTCATTCTTTAAACTGCTTTGCTCATTTTTTGTACAGTTATTATGTTTTAATTACTTATATTAACAAAAAAAAAAAAAAAAAATAAAATAAAATTCTTTTAGAAATACAACGTTTTAAAATTTGTAGTTTATTTTCGGTTATTTATTACAGAATAAAAATAGAAAATTCTAAATTTCTTTATAAGGTTTGTTGTATTATGTTACAAAAATAAAACAATTTTTCACATAAGTATCTTTAATAAATTTAGTGGTTAAAATTTATAAAATAGATAAAATTTTATTAAATTATTTTTTAAACATTTTGTTCGAGATTCTGTGAACAAATTTCTTGTGGCTGTATTTAGAATTACGACCGTCTCTTTCTTAGAATGCTCACGTTTTTCGAGTGGAAAATGTAAATATAATAGGTGGGAAAAAGGCATCGGCAGTTACGTTCAATATAGCGATCAGACTGGTCATAGTTAGCTTGTTCCCTGTTCTTATCATAAGTTATATTCAAGCTAGCAGTCATTTGTAAATCTGTGTTATCTTGAGTAACAGTTTGTGATAATTTGGATCACTTCCATTGAATTGGTGAAAAGATTTATAATTCGGTCATATCTCTACTAACAGGCTAATAAACGTTCTGTTTAAACAATTCAAATTAATTGACATCCGACACAGTCATAAGCGGACATTTCGACTAATTGGACCAGATCGCTGCTCACATTAATTCTGCATTCACATAAGTTTCTATAGTTCAATATTTATATCTTATTTATACTTGCATAACCAACATTCAACAATATTCTGTAATTACCACACATCTTTTATATA
>JAPYYT010001155.1:0-31078 GCA_030522565.1 Ceratosolen corneri
CGGCGGCATCGTTACGAAGGAGGAATTCTAAACATAATATAACGAAAAGTCGCTTTGACTAATTGAATATCTTAGGGGAGGCCTGTGCCTTGCTGTTGTAATATTCCGTCGAGTCACATTTTATTAAGACGTAAGAAACGAATCCCTTTACGGCGTAATTGCACACGTAAAATCATCAATTTCAGGCCACATGCCGTCACAATAACAATACGATCGCCAATTATTATTTATTTAAGCGTATAGAGTCAATTGGCTGAAAAGCTCACGAGCTAATACTGAACATTCTGAAGAAGAATCTATAAACTAATTTTGTCCATTTCTCTACTCATAATCCCCATTCGTTTATTATTAAACTCGTATGGCTTGTAACTTTTTTCTACATTTCGATAAAATAACGCCAACCTCGTAAGCCGCAATAATGAATATGCAATGAATTTGTGTACTAAAAATTAATGGCATAAAAATTTTTAAATATATATATACATCTTTAACGGCGTTAACACGAATATCACAAATATATCTATACATACACTGTGTATATGTATTCTGCTTTATAATACTTTTTATTTACTATTTCATCATCGTAAAATTTTGACTTGTTGAACAACCTTTCGGCGCATTAAGCCAAGCTTTAGTGGCGACTGGTAATAACGGGAAAGTATTGCTGAGATGAAAATAAAATTTACAATCAAAGGTGGAAATGTGTGACGAGGACATAAAGGTTAATATCAATTAAGAGCAATATTAATGAATGATGGAAAAATTGATGAATAAAATAAGAATTTCGTTAAAACATTTTCATTAAAATGTTTACTGAATGTAACAAGATTTTATACAATTGAAGGAAGAAAAGAAAATATTTGTGTGCCCGTTAAATATTAATTATTACAAATATTAAATGCAACAGCTTTAAATGAATATTGTTTTATTTATTATATGTAAGCTTTAACTTGAGCAGCAATCAATTACGTAATCAACATAAATTAAGTTGGCCATCATCGCCAATGCCAAGTTTTAATAATTACTATAGCTTACATATAAATATGCCATGTACTTGTGCTCATACCTTAAAAATAAGCCAATACGCCATGTACTTGTGTTTATACCTTAAAAAATATTTAAGCGACAACACATTCGTCGGAATTTTCGTATGATTTATCGCGTGCGTCTGGCTTGTCGCATAAACATGCTTAAAGTGACAAATGTGGGTGTGTAGGGGGGGGTGTGTAATTCAGTCTAGGAATTGGAAGTGGCGGTAGACTGAGGTGAGGTGTATTCCTTTCGTGATTAATACAAGCATCAATTGCCCAAAGCGCTTGAGAATCGGTGGTAGGCAGCACGACTGGCATCATCAAACGTCGAAAGGCAGTTAAGGAAAGAAAGGCTCCCCCCGGCTTCTTATCAGCGCAAGCGATGGCCGGAGCGCGATAACAGACACTTTGCGGGCTTCAATCTTGCAAATGAATGCGACTCCTGCAAAATTCACACTGGCCACTAGCCTCAATGCACACCCCTGTTTCTCCATTTGTTTCCCCTTTGTCTCGCTGCGCATCGAGGAATTGTTGAGGGTTCGGTGGGAGTCGTGGAGATGCTTGATAAGATGCCAGCGACCCTCCCCACGCCCGAGCTCCACTCGCCTCTTGTTTACATTGCCGACTTCAGCTTGCCTTGAGTTGATTCAACTTCACTTTCTCTTAAGGCTTAAGGCTTCTTTATCCACTGGCGGCCCTTCCTCCTGGCATTGCCTCCATCCTCATTACCCGCTTCGCCCTCCTTCACCCATAATGCATTCCATCGCCCAATTCATACCCGCAACCGCGCTTGTCCCATCTCGGAATCGCAGCTCTGCAATTTATCGAACTCTAGGCATTTTAATCCCTCGCCACGGACTTGCGCAAGAATCCAACATTTTTTCAGCTCATTGATAAATTACATCCATTACTACTACTCTCTCTCGCTCTCTCTCGCTCTGTCTATGCCTGCGTGCGTATACGTATATATCGATGCCTTTCGAGCTGCACGGTTACATTGCGTTCTTTGGATACTATTTGGATATTGTTTAGTGACTTGTACTTTGTCTCGGTCTATACTGTTTTCAGGCTTGGAAGCCCACGCGCACCTTCTAAATAACTGATGGCTACTATAATTCAATACCTTAAAACAGGTATCTTATGATTTCGTTTACTTTCGTTTTCTGTTTTCTTTTTTTTAGAAGCACAAGTATCACGTGATATGTAATCTATAGTTTTATTTAGCTTCTATATTCTAAATTATACTCTTTGCCTCGTCTACGGGGAAATGAATCTGGAACACTGGTTGAGTTAATATTAATTTGAGGCTGAATTTCAAGCCCCTTTAATTCCAATATGAATAATGAATCCTCCGTTGAAAGTATTTTACATGCAACTGGCAATGATTTTCGTAGCAACGGCTACGTGGAGCATCATTTAAGTACTCGGTGTACGTAACGTGAGCCGCCTCTTCCGAATCAACTTACGATTGCGGAGCTAATGAAGAGAGGGATTCGCTTGGAAGGGCCATTTTGGAAGAGCTCGCGAAAACTTATTAAAGCCGGCGAGTGCTCCTTAAACGGAAAAGACCTCCCCGACCTCGTCGCTACTCCCGATAAAAGCACTAAGCCAATCTACTCTGCTGTCGTTCCCCCTTCGCCATCGTCATCGAGCTTCGACTCAATGATGCGCGGCTAGAAGATTACGAGGAGCCAGCCAAGGGCCATTAATGCACACGCATGCAACAACGAGAGGATGATCCGCATTGGCCGGGTCGTGGCCCCGCCCTTGGCTAAACTAACCCCCTGCGCGCTAATTAGCACTCGCTCGTAGCGCCGAAAGAGCGCCTCCTCGAGTGGTCCCATTGTTTTGCCCGCGGCTCAGCTTCTCTCCGCTCGGGAACACGAGCTCCTCTCTCACTGGCCATGTTACCCCTCCCCCCGCGCGGCAGTCCTTGCGCCTCCCGTTCACGACTGCCTTCCGCGGCTCGAGCCCGAGCGCGCGAGCCGAGGCCAAACCGAACTCCCTGACTGTTGGGCTAAATTACGATTAGCCCCGACACGACAAATTTTTCGCCTCCTCATCGCCTTCTCGTCCCCTCCTCATCCACGCTCGTCCATTCTTACCTCAAACGGCACACTCCTACCTCCCTTCAACGCGACACCCTTACGTCCCTCAGCACTCCACAGCAACTCCATTGGTAGCTTCCTCGCTGATTGATCGGCACTCAATAATCATTACCAACAAGTACTCGAGGCCACGTCGTACCATGAGAATAATCGATAATAGATCCCACGAGTCCCTCCTACCAAACTAACAAACAAAATATTCAATTCTAATGCCTTTCCACCATTTGGACGTTTAATCGCTTTAATTATCGAGCGGCGGGAGGCCGATGATTATTCAATTGCATGTTATGCGCGGCCTAATAATTTCTCAAATCATATCTCATTTCGCACATTCTACCATTCCAGTCCTTTAAGAATAAAGTCGACAGAACACAATATTTAAAATAATGAAATAAACAATTTACAAAATGTAGCATCATCCACCTACAGTAATTCAATTTCAATTTCAAATGCACTTTTAAACATCGATATTTCGAGGATGATTATTCTACAAAGTATACATTCACTTTCAATATTATACACGGATTTTTAATATACATATATACATATACGTATATATATATATATATGAACCTTTATATTACGTTGGTAATGAAAAACTCTATTCGTGCTCGAAATTGCCTTCTCGTTGTCCATTGCTTCATTCATTCTTGACTACATTGAATGCAATTAATTGATAATTATTCATTTTTCGAATTCATTTCTCGATAATAATTCTTTAATATTGTAAATTACAATTCAACGTAGTCATATTTATTTATGATGTATTTACGTAGTGGTATTCAGATAATTATATAGGATTACGAAGTGTCGTGGAAAACAGGTCTGATACAATAATATGTTTCAGAAAATATGATACTCTCACTTTTGTGTCGGCAAATATATTAGCGAAAGAAAAATAATATTATACTTGTGCAAAATAACTAAAATAGTTTCAAATTTTTCAACGAAGAAACGGTTTTTTTAGCTTAATTTATATCTCATACTAATCGAGTGAATGTGTAATGTACCAACTGTACAATATGTACCATCATATTTGTAATTATATATATATATATAATTCTCAATCCTAATGACCTCGAATATAAAAGTAATCGGTGTTGAGCAGGAAAATTGATTGCCATTGAAAAAAGTCCCATCTACTCTCGGCGATAATGTTTATTAAATTGTAGCTTTATTTATTCACTGTTGATAGATTACAATGATCCAAATTAGCAATTGTGAATAAGGTCACTTTTTCATACAAGTATATCAATAATTTTCGATCCCCTAAATTAATGCACTGAAATAAGAGCTTTTCTTCTCGTGAAATCCATTTCATCGGCCGAATGTCCTACGTCTTCCAAGTCTCGATTTACGTTGGCAATTTGGCTGGGCATCGGTATCACTTGTAGCCTTGAACATTTTTTTTATCTATAATTTTAGATTACTCGGTCGTCCCAACTAAGACGCTCCTGTCGTTGCTCCTCCTGTCGTTTGCGTTGCTGCTGGTGTAGTCGCACCTCCTGGTGCCGGCGGTGCTCCTGATGCCGACGGTACTCCTACTGCTGTGATACGACAAGTTTTTATAATAAATACCGAATGGGAGCATTGTTCCAGGCAAAATAAATACGAGAAAACTAAATAAATGATAAATAAATAAAACATCTCTTAATTAAAGCATAATTGACTTTTTGCTATTTAAATAAGCAAGTATTCGATTTCTTTTCTTTTTTTTTTTTTTGGGATTTATAAAGTAATTGAACTGTCTTTGAAAATGCTGCACCTGAATGAATACGCTAATAGTAACAATTAATTAACAGTTGAAAACTTTTTTTATTTAATCATCCGTACTTATCAATTATTATATCACGTTATCTTAAATTGCCGTCAGTCAATCTAAATGAAAATTTCAAAGTAAATTCTAGATGTTTGTTGATTAAGTTGTTGCATTAAAATAAGTAAGTTAAAAAGAATATTAACAAATTAGTCATTTAATTTATTAAACAATGCATCGAGTAAAGAAAATGAGATTAATAAAAATACGTTTATATTGCTTGGTTGTAGAAAAAAATTCGTATAGGTTACATTTAAATTAAAAGGGTTGGCCTTTAAACAAGTTCTATAAAGATAAGATTTAATAATATTTGAATATAAAATAGTTTACGAAAAAGTCTCCTGCATTGGAAAAATAACGTAGTCCTCCCTAATAAAAGTAATAAAAGAGTTTATCCTCGTTTTAAACAACAATAGCGAATAAAACACAGTAAAGTCCCTTTTTTTATTCGACAACCGTTGAATTTAGATAAGTTTTATAGAAAGTAGCACAAGTTAGTTTAATATTATTCATCAAGTTTATTTATCAATAACAAGCTTTTGAAAATATTATTTCAATGTATTAGACTATTGCGCTAAGTTTAATTTTATATTTTACTTTTTTTTCATGGCTTATAGAAATTGTTTCGTGCAATTTACATGAAATTGATGGATTGTTATATAGTATTTAATAATTGGGAAAATAATTTTTCAACGTAAAATTGCAAGAAATACAAATAATATGATTCTTGAAAAACATTTTTACCACCTACATGTCTTTACAAGCTATACAACACCTACAAGTTATAAAATAATTAATTTATTATCCTTAATTCTTTATATTTTTATTTAATACTTTAATTAATTCAAAATAATTTATTTATATTGATAATTCAATAGTTTTAAACTAAAATACTTTATTTTATTTCACTTATAATTGTTACATTTATATAAATCATTAAAAATAATTAAAATAAAATACACAATTTGTAATTGTGCTTAAGGTACATGGAATTAATTATTTAAAAATCGTTAAAAATTAAAAAAAATATTTTTTAATATTCATTCCAATGTTTCGACTAACCGATCAAAATTAAATAAATGTAATATTTCCTAACATTTATCATTTACGGGCTAATAAGTACGAAGTCTGTTAATTCACAATACCTGTGATTTTTAATCGCAATTTTATCACTTTCAAAATGTTTTAGAAAACATAAAATACATTTTGATGATACATATGATGAATAATTTTTATCATAAATAATTATTTCATTTTTTTTTTTCTAATAATTTATAATTTTGGGGATTGGAAATTTTTTTGTTAAATTACATTAGTCGCTTAGGATCAATAGAAATTAAAATAATAATAAAAAAATTAAAATACATCGGAAGTTTTAAAGAAATTAAAATTAAATCTGCGTTTAGATAACTAAAAATTAGACCATATTTTTTTAATTATAATGAAACGAAAGACATGCTTTCGATAGAAATTGAATTATAATTCACGTTTCCTAACAATCTCTATTGAATCCTTTTAGATATTTTCATTATTTTATAAAATTTCGAAGATTTATATTAATGTGATACTGTTCATACCTTCATTTGCATATTTTTCTAAGTCCTCTTGTGCTTTTTTTACTTTGCTAATCATTGATTTCATTAACTCATCGCCCTTTTCTCTTCTTTTCCTATAATCTGAAATGCATTTATATATATTCGAGTATATTTATTAATTTCCAATAGAACATCTCGTAAAAAACTTTTTGATTTTCATTGATTCTCTGCAAATATTGCACAGTTAAACTACATTTAACGTCAAAAATATTTGATTAACTTTTTACCTTAAGTAATAAAAATAATAATAATAATAATAATAATAATAATAATAAGAGAGCTGAAATATAAAAAAAACTGAATTCTAATTAAATCATTTACCGTGTTTGTTCAATTTTTAAATCAATCATTTAGTTTAATATTTCAACGCGTAATTTAATATAGATTTCATACTTTAGTTATATTGTTACACGAGACTTTGGTCTAATATTCAAGAAAAGTGTATTAAAGTATCTTAATGTATTAGAGCTTCGTAATGAAAAAATTTACCCTCAAATGTTATATAAAATGATTTTCACTAATTATTATTAATATTACTATTTACTTAATCATTCATTTAGAATTTATTTCCTCTTTACATCATTTCTCAACCCAATTAACTCTACGTAATATTAGAGCAATCAACGTCTCAATCATGAAAATAATTAAAAATTCTCTATTATAACTTATTGATATACATATATAGATATAGAGATAAATACGGAATTAGTTGTTGTTTTATTGTAAAAGATCATGTTATATATACTTGAGCTCAATTCCGATGACTCTTCAGCGAATAAATTTGGGAACCAAAATGCCTCAGACTGAGCTACATAGACTAATAATGCAGTTACAGTGAATATGAGAAATAGTCGCATGTTTAATCTTTGCGTTTAGGAAAACAACTGAGAATAATATTGCGTAACCGAGGCTTTATATACAAATAATTCTTCTATTATTAGAAGATTAATAATTGAAAATTGAAAACTATTATCAGCTTATTTTTGTTCGAAAATTTTCTTTGTTTTCCCAATAATAAATCAAAATTTATATCCTTCTAAAAGTAATCTATTCATAGCTGTTCAAATTACATTCATCCATTGTATGAACTTTTTAAAATTCAATGACGTCAACGTATAATTATAGATCTGCATATTTTCTAAGAAAAAAATATGTTAAAATAGATTTACGGCATCGAATAAAATTAAACATTCAATTATTACATAAATTCGAAAATGTGTAATCACGAATGATATTTACCCACACTAGCATCATATACGCTAATAACTATAAAGTTTCGCCTAATACAAGTGATTTCATAGCAATGGTCACACTAATACACTAATAATTATAACGTGTAAAAACTCACGTGTTTTGCTACCAATGACAATACTTACATTTGCAATAAATGCATTTTTCATAAAGTATAAGGTGGTCTATAGCTAATGGGTAATTTTGAGTGTTTAGAGCATAAAAGAAAGTAACTCGCACGTGACAGATTAAAATTTGATTATTTAATCTATTCTTAATGATAAAACAACACACTTATTCAATTTCTCTCCACTTTTATTTAATTATTATTTCTTTGGTTAAAATCTTTTATACTTCCCAATAAATTTCTCCTCCAAACTTCTATGTCACTCCGCAATTGAAATAAATAATTTATTTAACTTGATTGACGCTCTATTATGTTAGAATTGGAAAAAATTAGTTTTTAAGCCAATACCTGTTTTAGTAAAGACAGAACATCGAACGTAATATCGCCGAGAATATAGTTTTAAATACAGTTAAGATAAATTGTACTTTCAATCTCAACAGTGCCAACTTAGTCTTTGCATAAACTCTTTAAATACAAAGTAAATTGCACTGCCAAATACCAATATTAGCCAATTATTTTTTAATAATTATTTAAAAAAACAATGGTGTCGTAAATTAATAATGTTGAAATAATTGAAATGCGCAGTAGTTGAGAAATAATGCTATCGATATTGTAAGCAATATTTCATTTTATTTGTAAATGTACATTGTTTCCTAATCGATTTGCCACATTTTCAAAACGTTGCAAATTTATGATTAATCTATGCAGAATGAGCGGTAACAAAATGATATTAAATATCAATTAAAGACAAAGTGACGATTAAAGAAGGAAGTTAATGTAGAATTGGGCTCTCAAAGCTTATAGAGAATTAAGAAAAGTTCTGAAAGATAATCTGGATAAATTAAAAAGTAATTGGTTCGTTAATTCAATCGTGTAATTTTGATATTAATGAATGATTTGCTCAAAGATTGCATGTGAAAAGTGTAAAATCTATATATCTTAATGAATGAATTCTTTAAAGCCATGATCACTATTTCTTACGGATTATTCTGAATTGTTTGTTGCTAAGGCATAAGAAATATTTTCTCATGTTCTACGTGTAATTAATGAACGTCCAGCTTATTACAGCCGACGATCAGTTTCATTACAGCATTAATGGCAGACCCAGTACATCAAAACTTGTACTATCTTTCTATCAAAAATCCAACCAACTCGTAGGAAACATGTTGACTGCTTTTGAAAAAATGTTCCAATGTTCTATCTATAAATGCAACTTGACGATGTTTCGATTATTTTCGATATGCTTATTATTCGATATGCGTATGACCTAAGAATGACAAATTTCTTTATGTAAAAGCCGAGGCGCAATATCTTCGAGTAAGTAATATCGAGTGATTATATCGCTATTACCAAGCCTCCATCGCCTTCTTACTAAACATAATTGGTTGTAAGAAATCGAATCAAATATTTGAAACTTGCGTATTTCCAGTTGCGTACCTAAAATTCTGCCTAAAATTGGAATAATTTTCTGATATTTGCTAAAATTATGTCCCCTGCATTATTAATATACAGAAAATAAATGATTGGAGCTCCATAAGGCCAATCCGCGCTCAAGTATAAATTATTCATCGGCCATGGTAATATATTTCTTATTCAATTGAGCGGAGATCTAGCGTTTCACCGTCAAAGGCCCTCTTTTATTATTGATGAAAAGCTCGAGCAATGCAATTTTCTGCGCCACCATAAAAATTCGACCGAGAGGACCGACCAAGAGCTCTACGAGCAGCTATGAGGAGCGTTTAAGGAGAGAGAGAGGGAGAGGAAAGTCCCGGTAAAAACAATAAGCGTGGAGCGCAAGAAAGTCCATAATGCCGAGGGAATAGTTGAGAATAGAGAGAAAAATCGTGAATCCGATAGTCGTAAATAGAAGAGTCGTAAAGTGCATGAGCATTCGTAATCTCGTTTTATCAATGGTGTATTATTATTGTAATGGCCGGAGCCGAGTGCAACGTTGACTGCCGAATGGAATGGTTTGGAGCGAGGATCGTAAAAGCGATTAGACACGTGGAGTTTTTTAAGGCAGCGGGAAGGGAAAGTGCGATGCTTTTCATTCAATAAAGGAAAAAATTATGAAACGCTGTTTATTGACGGCTTGTCCTTTTCGGCCCTTAAAGCCGATGCGCGCGCTGTTCTTCTATTTATTATCCTTCTACGTGCGCAACAAAGGATCTTCCACATTGTTCTCTCTTCTACGTATACAGAGAGTGGAAGGGGAGAGGTGAGGGATACTTTTAGAGTGAATAAAAAATGAAAGAGCTTGATAAGAATTTTATTAATAGAGTGCCGCATCTTCTACGTGAAAAACTTAAAAAATATATTTGCACGATTGATTGTCTGCTTATACGCAACTTGAATTAGAGATATAATTGTAATTGAAATTATATCTTCTTCTATTGTAGCTGCGGCAACACACCTTACTCACCTTATACATCGAATTTGATGAACATTAATGTTCAAATTCCTACATAAACATATTCTTCTCGTGGGTATATTGCAGTGCATACATTAATGATAAGTAAAATTATTTTCGAGTATTCCTCGTAACATCGCAATACTTTTAAATCTACGAATGTTTACCGTAACGTTTAAAAAAATTAAATATTCATAAAGTGAGCAGCTTTGAAATTATGTTTCATTAAAATTTTGTGAATCTTTTTATATTACTTGCTTCTTATATACCGTGGCCTTTAAAATTTCAATAACACAAAGCAAAGGAATAAATTCTTTTAATAACTTTATTAATAAGTACATTAATTCATCTGACTATCATAAATTATAACTTATTATGATTCAAAGTAATACATATTCTTTTATAATGAATTATTGTGCTATACATGCATATGTGAAGAAATATTTTTCATAATGCAATTGTACAAAAATAATTGGAATACACTAAATATAATATACATTATATTGATATAATTACAACTTTATTTACAAATTATCAAAAGTTTAGAAGAAAAAAATTGCACCCAAATATATATGTACATATATATTTGTTTTATTTATTAATTGTACAGTATTAATAATTACAGTTAAATTTATTAATAAACAGAAAATTGAGGAATTATTCGTTTAAAAATTTTCATATTGCTTAATGTAACATAAGATTGGGAATACATATGAAATATAAAATTATATTAAATTCTGTCATTAGCACAAATATAGCAATTGAATAATTTATTTCTACTTTATTTTTGAAGAAATAAAATCCCTTTAATAAATATCGTGAGAACTAAATGTTAAAGAGTAAAATATATACATTCATTAATAATACGAAATATATTCTTAACTTATATATAATGTTTAAAAAAGGTATTGTTACTTTTTAAAATCAAGAACGATTGACATCACATCATTTAATTATATGTTTTATATTATAGAATTACCGACCAATATATAAAAATCTTAATTTTAGATTCAATATTATTCCAGTTATATTAAAACGTTAAAATTTATCTTTTCCTCTATCAATTACATAAATTATATTATTTTGCATTGTATTTGTGTTCCAAGGTACGTTTACTTACATTAGAATTAAATGAGTTTTAATTATATATTGAATATTTTATTCAATTAAATTTCATTTGTAAATGATTATTAAAATATAAATTAATTATTCTTTCGTATCTGATTAAACATAATAAAACTATTATTATACATTATTTTAACACGTGACAAATGATATTTTTAATTTAATTGTAAATTTATAATCTGTGTTAAGTAAAATTATTAATACATTTTTAATGACATTCGCCTCCAAACGTCCATAGTCAAACAGTTATTTTACAAATGAATATTAAAACCATAATATATTTAACAAGATAATTTCAAAGTAAAATAAAAATAAATAATCATATTTCAACAATTAAAGTTCGCTATATAATAAGGATTGATTTCGTCGTACTTAGTAAATAATATAAAAAAGATTTGATTTTATCTTGTCATCATAAGTAATAGTTTACTTTTCATATAAATAAATCAATAAAAAATATTCAACACGTGCAATAATCACATTGTATCTTATCATTAGACATGAGCTTTTTATATAAACCAAATAGTTTTTAATTTTTTAGTTTAAAAATCATGTACAAAAATGAAAATTTTTGCAAATTATCATTATTTTAAATTGTTAAAATTAATTTTTTACGCAAATATTATGTACATGTTCATTCGGCATTTGCATCATCGCAACTGCCACTACTACTACAACCACTATTGTTATTATTATTATTATTATTACAATTTAATATCGTGACCTATTTATTATATTAATGTCATTTTTATATAAATCAGTTTTTTTTGATGATACAAAAACAAAAAAATAATAACTTTCACAGAATTTAATTAAATATGCATTAGTTTTAAGATGAGTTTGAAAGTAATTTAATTTATTATAAGAAAACTAAAATATTTGTTTTTTTTTGTAACGAATCAATTACAATTTTTACAATACAAATAAAATTACTTTAATAGAATATTTTAAAATGTAATTTCACGTGCAATGTTCATTTATTCAAATATCTATAATAAAAATTGTAAATTTATTTATTTAAAAATATATTCATTCAAAAATAAAGATAATTTTAATAGACTGACAATATATGAAAATCGTAGTTCCAATTTGCAAGAATTATCTTCCATAAGCCTGAAAAACAATAACAAACACGATTCACGAATGAAAATATTTATTCGATTGAATAAAATTTAGGATGCAATTAAAACAAATATGCTTACGACTGGTGATACTAATATTAATATAAATAAGAATATATCTAAAGTCGATAACATTATTTTAAATTGTAAAGAATTCGTTTATTACTTTCTATATGACATGTAATATTCTATATCTACTTTGTGTTGTATCATTGAAAATGTTTACATCTACTGTTTTACAATATGCTAATATAATGTTTTATAATAATATTTTGATTAAATTATGGTGACATTTGCGAGTGTGACTCTTATAGCAATTATGACAATTATAAGCAGTATAGTTGCTCCAATTGTAATAACTGATGTGAATATTATTACGCCATGTTGTTGTTTTTATGTTGCTATTTATATGTTGTTAATATTATTAAAATTTGTAATGGCAATAATATCACAATATCACGTTCATATGTATTTAGGTAGCAAGTTTCCATTATTATTAAACATTACGTTTATCTTCATTTTCCTGAATTTGAATTACATTCCTTTTTTATATTTCCATACTTTTATTTATAGTTGTGATTCCTTTTATTTTTTCATTTGATTTTGTATTCTACCTGTCTTTCAGTTTTTTCTCGTCTTGTCACATGTCACTTTAATGGCCTGATATTACAGATATCGACTATTAAAGGTTGCACTAATGCATCATTTCTATTTAATAATAATTATTTCTTATAGCATAGGTTATGAGAATTAACAAAAATTCTAAACTGAAATTACATTACATTAGTAATATCGATCAGAAATTATTGAAATACCGTAATTTATTTTCACTACTCTAACAAAGTCTATTTAAGAGTACGATTAGATAAATTTTTTAAATAATATGCATCTACATTTAAGTTAATTTAATATGTAATAAAAGCTTTAATAATAATAATAATATAGTAATACTTTAATCTAAAAAATAATGTTATACATACTTATAATAATGAAACTAGTAAAATTGAATAAAAATTAAACTAATGAGACTCTATATGTATTTATTTTTTTATAATCTTCATACTAATAAACTTAAATAATTTTTTACATAAACTCAGGCAAATTCAAAAAACTTTGTGATAAATGAGCATTAAAATAATATATATGAATAAGTAATTCATGTTGATTTTGTTTACAGAGGGATACTAATACTATAAAGATATTGTTTATAAACAAGCTGACGTCAGGTATTTTCGGAAAATTATGAAAAATTAGTTAATTGTTATCGTTAGCTAATATCTAATTTGTTTAACAACAAAATAGAATATCCTACTTAAGATACTTCGACTAAGAAATATATCAAAATTTTATTATATACACGCGCGCACACACACACATATTAGAAACTTAATTGTATGATTAATTGTATGTAATGAGTCATTTACATAAACTCTGTTGTAAATAATTTAAAATTATGTTTACCAATTGGAAAATTTTATAGTTGAATATTGAATTATTGAATTATTGAAAATATTAAATATAGAATTAGATATAAAAAGTATGAGCTAAAGTACAATAAATTTTGCTTAAATATATAATAAAATACACTTAATGATAAATTCGTATGAAATTTACAGAATGGTATGCATAAATTTAAGAGCTCAAACTAATTTAACTAATTTAATTATATAATATGGATTAAAGCAATAGCTTCTATTTTTATTTAAAAGTCCAAAGAATTTTATGAATAATAATAATACTTTTATCGTAAACTTTACATTTAACTTGACTTATCTTTAATGGAATTTCCATAAACTTATGTAGCCTTTATTTATATGAAAGATTGAGGAATAAATAGCGAGAACAGTTTTACATATTTGAAAAAATAATAATACCGATGTCGTCATTAGTATATTAAATGTTGTAAATAAGGGATATTATGATCGGAAAATATTTTCCAAGATAGCAGCAATCAATATTGCATAAATAAATATGTTTTGTATCATTTTTATATTGTTAAAAAAAAAAAATAACAATAAAATAGGATAATAGGATATTTAAATTAAAGAATTTTTAAAAACTATTATAAACCATATGATAGGAAATATTACGTAATATTATATTTTATTTTTTTATTTATAAAATGACAACGGCAAAACTGTTATTCATATACAATTCATGATACAATTTTGGCTCGTGGATAAATAAGTAAAACGATCTTTGTGATTAATATTGAAAATCTTTTCATTTTATTATCCATGTTAATTCAATGTATGTTAATTCATTTCTGCTATACATTCGTCATACTGCCATTTAGTGATATATTCATTCCATGGTTCTAAAAACATATTATGCTTAACTTAAAATTACAACGTAAAATTAAACACGATTATTAAATTATGTCCTTAATTTGAAATTCGACGATTGCGTGATTGAAATTATTGTAGTAGTGTGAGCAGTGGAATCGTGAGAAAGTTTAATTATTTTTGTTCAAATAACATTCTCACTTTCGTTCGTATTGAATAAATTTTCAATTACTGCTACTATCAATCTTTCATTTATCTTTTACCTTTACTATCTATATCGTGTGGTGTTCGAATGCACTGATCTTTAATGCGGTTATTGTCGTCCATAATTGTGAATTTAATAGTATCTTGTTCATTCATTCCAATCGGCAAATTATTCAGAGCTATTTGGTTCCAAAATAAAGTAACAATTGCCGTTGTATCTGTTACATAACATACAGCGATTAAATTAATTGCGTATCAATAAATCAATTCTAATGTTATGGGTGATGATTGTAATTAGGATATGCAACCTAAACCACCGAGTCCACGCGTCTCGGTATAAACAATGTGAGGACGATGAAATATTAGCTTGGTTACAAAATTTTATTAGCAATGACTGATAATTTAGCAAAGCAATTATAAATAGCGTATGGTGCGTTAGAGAATGCACTACAATGAAAATGAAGCCAAAAGCTTTACAAGCTTAACAATGTAAATTGTATAAAGAATTAGTTGTGTTGGAAATTCAATTACAACGTGAACTAATTGCTTAACATTTGCAATGCACCAAAATTATTTTGAATGGCAATTTACAGTCCATTGCTAAATATAGTTGTATAGTGAATATGAAAAATTAACCGTTTATTAATTTATCATAGTTTTGACAGGCACCAATGACTTGTTCAATGATAGCGAAAATGAGAAAAAGACAAAGTAATGGAGACTTCATGATAAAATTCCTTTGTCATGGGACTGTCGAGCGACTACTGCCGGCTCCTATTGAATACTCAGATTTTATATTCGAATAAAGATAATTTAATAAATCGGACGGACTATTAAATTTTGTAGGTCGATAAAAAAATAAGTATTTTTAATGCCTTTATTGTTGAATGCATTGAGTAAGAGTCGTAAAGAAAAAAAGAAGAAGAAGAAAAAAAAGCATTTCAACGTGAAAGATTGGCTTTGAGGAAAGAAGAGGGAAGACGTTGCGACATGTAATACGTTGAAATGAATGGATTGATTAAATGAAGCAAGACGTGGTCCACTACTGGTTACAATCACTGTTAAAATGCACTGTTTGCTGCAAATGGACGTTGATTCAGTGTAAAGCTACGGGAAACTAGAATGCAGCATATTTTAGAATTCGGCGTGCAATTTATATGGAATGAGCTGGCGAAAGCAAATTAATAAAATGGGCGTGATTAGAAATATTGGTTACTTATCGGACTACGAGTGAATGAAAGTTAAGATGGAGCAAGCAGCTGCGATAAACGAAAGAAGTTAGAGTTGGAGCAGAGTTGGAGTTAGTGGTCGCTGTTGGAACTCGAGTAGCGCTACTTTCGCTCTCAACTCGGACGGGAAGAATGAGCGCAGGAAAAATGCGAACGGGTTATCGGGATCTTGGGATCTTGGGATCGGGCAGCTCTTGAAAAGAGTCCCGGCCATTAAGCGCATCACAAAAATCACAAAAATCATGGGGCATGGGGCGGGGGCGAGGGAGGGGGGGGCAATAATTAGGGTGGAGCGGGGGGGGTACGCAGATATTACTCGCTCGGGTGGCGGGAATTCGGGAAAGAGGCCGAGGATCGGGCGGTTAATATTAATTGCCGAGTAATCGGCAACGGTAATTGGCCGGCCGTTGGTAATGACGCTCGCCATACTCAATTGCCCGCTCCTCGCAACCACAAACGAGCGATTCCTTCAAGCGGGATTGTTTTAAAAGCCATTATAACGCGTGAGAGCATTAGCATTAGAAGCGAAAAAGGTCGCCGTTAAAAAGAGTAGTAAATAATTCGCTTGCGAATGCGTTGATTTTATAGCCAGCTCGAGACCAATCGGTATCGCGCTCTTGCTCACGACTTTACGCCTGCCCCCGCCCCACCCCGCCTTGAAATAAAAATCCAGCCTCATTTCACGCTTGGAGGTAAGGCGAAAAAGAATAAGAGCAAGGGGAGCCGGGGTGGCCGTGCGACGCTGGCGGCAAGGAAGAAAACGAGGAAGCCGAGAAAAACGGAGCCGCCGATCTTGCGGCGGGACGATCGATCTCGCGCGCTCCCAATCGACTCGCGCTTATCGCCACGAGAGCTTCTCATTCTCATTCTTCCTCGCGGACAAGCGGGCCCCATACGTCCCCAGCGAGTCCTCCTCCTCCTTCCAAGCTAAACTGACCGCGCGTCCTTTTTGCCAAACAATTACCGAGGGCGAAGGGACCGGGGAGGGACAGCCGCCGCCGATAAGACTCGCATTCCTCCTCGCCGAGGCCAGCGCCGATCTTGCCGATTTACACGAGCACGGCACGCATCTTCCCTCTGACTCTCTCTCTCTGTGCGTGCGTGTGTGTGGGTGCGTGTGCGTGTGTGCTCTAGACCGTTGCACGCGAGCCTCGACGATTACAATATTGTTGCGTCGACTGGAATCGCTATCGGCGATCGTGAAATCTTTGCCGCCAAAGCCGCGATAATATTTACACTTGTAAGCGGTGCCCACCCGCGAGATCGGTGTCTCTTTTCGCGATCCGAGTGATTAACCGAACCCTCGCCCCACCGGGATTACGCACTGCTAACAGCGTTCAAGGGCCGAATATATATATATCATTGCTGACGAGGGACTTTTATTTCAAGGATCCGGGGATTATTAATATAGATGGACAAATATAGACCCGAGACAATGATTCACTCTCATTAAACATCGTTAATTTGCAAGGAATCTTTCATCTCCCGATGTAAATGAGCATGAAGGATAATCTAAATAAATCCCGAGCTGTACACCGGCGAAGGGAAGTGGGAGTGAGAGGAGGGGGGAGGGGGAGTTTCGCACACGTGCGCGGAACAACCGAATTCTTAAGGCCGCGAGAGAAGTCCACGACAAAACAGCAAATCAATTTTAATCTGCAGAAGCGGCAAATAAAATATGCGCATAAGGCTCGCGTAGCCCCAACGGGCTAAATATAATTTTATTTATAACTTGCCTCCTCTGCCTCGTGCTCCCACTAAATAATCCTGTTGGGAGGAAGAGAGCGTTCTACATTACCGCCGCGCGTTAGCTTGAATTGCGCGAAAAATTTCCGCTATTCTTGCACGTAATTATCGGGGCTGTTATTAAGGCTGCGCGACACTATTCCTCCTAAGCAACTAATTTTGCAACAAAAGAACCCTCGAGATAAGACAATTGTACTCTCGACGTGCTTTTAATTTGCCAACAAGCAGCGAGTCTACGGGCTGTTTAACACGTGTTACAACAACAACACACTGGTCTTTGCATTTTTAAGCTTATCAGCGCGGAATGGTACACTTAACATTCATAAAACAAATGTCAAATTTCTATTATCGATCCGGCACTCGCAATAGCAATAAGGCACTATTAAAGGAAATTAATTAGCTTACTAATTGGAGCGAACTTTTTATCAATCGAGATACTCGTTCTCTATAATTGTGCCAAAAAATGTATTAACATAGAGGCAACAAAGTTTATATCTTTAAACAACACTGCTCGCTTATAAATCTACACATATATATATATATATATATACTTCTATAGAGAGAGAAAATTTAACATCTCCGTTACTATTTAAATACAATTCCCTAATTTAACATTTAATCTTTTTTTTTTCTTTAAATAACATAGGTTAATGTAAATGAAATGTAACTGCATAAAAAGTCAAGATCAAATAGTACCTAATTAAAGCTTAACGTATTAATATCAAATATCTCCGTAAACATTTCAGGCTCCAGCAACTTATCAACACAAAACATTTCTTGGCTCAATGTAACATTCTTGCCTTATTGATCAAATTTTTAGTTAATTATTATGATCTTGAATACAATTTTTATACTTTCAGTTACTTATTCACCGGTATTTTTTTATTTTATAACTTAATAATTCATTAAATCCATTTAATGTTTTATATTAAATTTAAATTATATTAATACTACCTAATATAATATTAGTCTTAGCAAATCTATTTATTTATTTATATCATATTTAAATCATATATAAATATCATATTTATTATATTAAATGATTAGTTTATTAAAAAAATTCTATAAAACGTTACATAACTCGAAGGATGTATTTGAGTTTTTTAGTTTTTTTCCAGTATATGTGTGTTGAATTATTTAGACCATATTTAATCGACAGAAATATTATTTAAAAACAACATTAATAGTATTCTGATTATTTCAAGATTCTTCAATTTTATATTTGTTTTATATTTTTGTGTACTGGCTTTATCCATATATACAACTATTACAATATTATTAATGAGATGCATAGAAATTGTTCAAGGAATTATTTAAGTCTTTAAAGAGTAAATTGTTTTAAACTGTCCATACATTTTTAATGCACTTTCTATCATTATTATTATTATTTAATTGATTTTATTTAAATTTATAATAACAAGCAATTATTATTTGATTCCCGTTTTATGATATGAAAAATCAATTTAATTGGTCTTGGAGCGTCGATAAAATGAAATATTAAACTATCCGAAATATAAGCTATAAACTTGTAAAATTTCTTAATAATGAAATTTTTATTGCCAATGAAAATATTTAGTTACGAATCCATAATTAATTTAACTACTTGATTCCCATTAGTTATGCATGTAACTTCGTAGCCAAACGTGAAACTTAATAATTAAGTATCATCCAATACAGAATAAGTAAATTAAATATTTATATATTGAAATTTATTTAATCAATTAAATTAAATCAGATCGTAATTTATATACGCAATACTTGAACTTTATACTAAAAATAAAGAATTGGCTGATATAGACTCTTTTTCATGTAAATGCTTACATCTTACATTTGAATGGAAAATCAACGTGTTTTCGATGTAATTGAGAATACTTTAAAACCATAGATAAAAAGTAAACGAATTCACCAAGAATAAAAAAATAAAGAAGAAGAAACGTCATGTCCTAAGCAGCAGGCTGACGTTTAAAACAAAAAATAAATAGCAAATTGATTGCCAATATAATATTTTCTTAATATACATAGTTTGACCTCGAAAGCCTTTTTAACAAAAATTTGATCAAATCGCTAAATACAGCATAAGATAATAGTATATTATAAGCACTTATAAGTTATTGCTTATTATTACATTAAAATAGTAACTAATTATATAAATTCTAACATGTAATGTGTAGTAATAGCATGTAAAATTTTATCTTCATTGGCCGACGAGGTACATTAACAGCCCATAATTTACAAGTCTCTCGCTATATATTCTACAATTATTTTATCGATATGCTTTATTGCAACTGTTAAAAACGCCTTATCAAAAATATAAATGTTAGTGAAATTTGTTAATTTCAACAACGAAAATCATTTGCAAATAAAATATCCTTTTATTATTTTTATACTTGCTGATACTTACAATTCATCATGATATAACGATATAAAGTATTTATGTAAACTATATATATATATGTGTGCGTAAAATATTTTTCTAACTTTTATTTCATTTCGTTGAATTTTTATTTTTTTTCTACAACTATATCCTGACTTTTAACACTAGTGTTTTATTGTTTTAATCCCCTCCTCCTCCTCCTCCTCCTCCTCCTCCTCCTCCTCCTCCTCCTCCTCCGCTCCCCCTCCCATTCAATGCAGCTTACATTTATTCGCTTGCCTTTATCGAATGGTATGGTTAATCAGTTTCAAGGCTACTTAATTATCCAAATAAACAGCTGTTCATAATTTTTGCGTCAACTAATCTTCTATCAGTCTCTTTTCAACCGCTTAAACTTTATGCAATAATAACGTAAAAATATGAATCTTGGCGAGTTACTTCATTGTTCGCATACTATACCGCTTCTATAGTATTTATACTTCCACTAGAAATTGCTAGATTATTATTGTAATATTATATAATATTAATGCGCGAATAGCTAAAAATATTTATTTCTAACAAAGACAGTCATTTTTCAGGATAAAGATAGCCACATTCGCGTAAGATAAATAATGAAAGGAATACAGCTGTAGCAAATGAATGGAGAGTGGAAATAAAGAGATACGAAAAAACAGTAAAATAGAAGGAAGGAGAAGCGTATGTCAGTAAAGTGAGAAATATCTGCACTTTGAAGAATTCTCGACTAATTTGTTAAGACGTCTGGTGAAAAATTTTCTACATTTTTAAAAGAAACTCATTGAATGACAATCTATTTTTACTCTGATCACAATGATATTATATTATAAAAATAATTGTCATATAAGATGATGGGACTTTAAAGTTAGTCGGCTTCACGCATATAGATGTACATTCAATTGCAATAGCATTCAGATCAAATTTTATGGGAAACTTTGCTATTAATTCGATAAAACTGCGTGCGTCGAAAATCGCAATAACCTGCTGCTTTTCTTATTTAAAGCCGTTCATTTGCACATTCGTATGTTCTCAGAAAGATACATATTAATATAGTGCCTTGAAAGCTTGTAGTAGACAGAAATCGCGATTAATAATTGCGTCATAAATTAAAACTTTATGATAAAGTAAGCCTCGTTCGTGCACCTCTGTGGTAAATCTCGGCAAAAAGCATACTACTCATCTGCGCAAAAAGGCCACTTGGCTCGTTTAATCATCAAATCATTGAATAATCTACGGCAACAGGCCGTACACGCATTATCTAATAATGTACTGATACAGTAATAATGCCCGTACCCAAGTGCAAGTAAAAAAGGCAGTGCAACCATTCTGAAAGAGGAGAGCATCAAAGTATTTGGATAATTCGCGGGACGGGCAAGTAGAGCAATTGACATGGACTGAGATAAGCCTTCGATCCAGCAACACGCGAGCGCGCGAATACCAGAAGAAGGCGAGGACTAAGGGAGCGTGGCCGTAGCGCACCCTCGACTCTCTGCAGAAGCTGCCAAGGATTCGCGAGGGCGCGCAACTCGCTCGAAAGCTCCTGGAGTTGGGCCACTCGCATAAATCTCATTGGCAGCGAACATCGAGGAGGCAACGCCGGCACGGCAGAGGCGCCCAAGGAGCAAGTTTAATTGAATTCACACGTCGCCGTAAATAACGGCCGCCACTGATAGGGTCGGCGATCGGGGTTGGATGGGGGTTGGAGGGGGGGTGAAGGGCGAGACGGTGAGATGCTTTCGTCGTTGGAGCCGCTCCGTAAGCACCGTTAAACCATGTGGCTTTAGTGCGTCACCTTGGCCTTTGAAATGTACCGTCGGACGCGCGAGCACTATAAACCGGCGCTTTCCAGTCGTAAAGGCGCTTTTATACGTCCATGTGGTTGTGTACGGGGGGAGGAGGAGGGTAGGATTACGTGCGCGCGCAAGCCCTCCTCTCGAGCGAATGAGGGGACGTGGGGGAGCTTTCGAAATGCTGCGAGATCGGAGGCGAAATGTCCCTTTATGCGAATCGCTCGAGTCCAGCGCGATAAGCCATAACTTTTTTTTCTATATATAAGGCCGCATTGTGCACCTAGGGATAATAATTAGTCTTTGCGTACCTATCTTGCCGTTACTTTTTAATCCCCGTTTTACGCTTAGCCGGACGGCTCGCTCCATTTTCCCAATCAATGGGCTTTCTTTCTCTCCTCTTTCGGCCTTTTCCCGTTGCCGCTTCTCGACTGTCCCCGACCCTGCCACCCAAATACTCGCGTAAAAACGGATACCAAAGAGCGCGATCGTTCCGGCAATTCTCCATTACCTCCAAAAGTGCCCAGTTTAATTTGGGCCAAAATCCACGATGGCAATTTAATTGGACGATAGGGCTCTCTTGGCTTGCCGGCCGGAGCTTTATCTATTATCGCGCAATTGACTTTTAGTGCGACTCTGTGCGCGAAGCGACGGTCATATTATCCCTATGACTATCGTAAAATTGACCAGACCGCAAGCGACGGCCTATAAACATTCGAACGATCGGGGCAATTAAGCATGCACGTGGTAGTTTGTAGAGAGAAAGCTTGTCATTGGCTCTTCGTTGCATACAATTAAATATACGCGACATTTAAATATCAGGTATTAGGAAGCGCGAGCACAGCCGGCGTAAGCCCGACGATATTTTAATGCACGGCAATGTAATATCGTATGAGCAATTTTGAATTGTCGGGGAGCAGTGGCAGCGGAGCTGCAATCGCTGCCTCCTTGACCATTTAACGCTAATTGTACGAACAAAACCCACTAAACGGATTCGCAAATGCTGCTCGAAGGGCGTCCCTTCCATTCCTCCACTACGTATTAAAGTGTAATTGTGATTGCAATTGTCGAGGAAGGCAACGAAGACAAGAAGTCCTTGCCCAACCTTTGCCATCGCATCGGCCCATCTCAATATTTGGCTGGCAAAGGCAACTCCGACTCCCGGATAAAACCAACGACGCGGTGTTCGGGGTCGCGCGCGCGCAGCTCATTCAAACGACAACAAAAAACGCTGACTTGGCGCTCGCAAAATAGTTCCGGCGAGCCGAGCGAGTCCCGTCGTCGCCTCGCGAGCGAAGAAACGCTCGAACGGAGGCGTGAGGTAACGAAAGGTCGCGAGCGGCTCCGGTGAACGTCCTACCAAGGCGGTTATCAGTCGCGCGCGCGCGCGCACTCGCAGCAAAGGGTATCGCCAACTCCTAGACGGCCGGTCCGCGCGTTAAGCAGGCTCGTTTGCCCCGAGCAGCGGGGAACAAAGCGCCCGGGCTAATCGGCAATTGGCCGGCCGAGGAACGGACGTCTGCCGGTGTGTGTGTGTGTGCGCGCAGCCGCGACGGTTATTACGAATTTCCCTAAGGATTTGAGAGCAAGACGGCCAAGCGCTAATCGCCGCTTTACGGAGGCGCATTAGAGGTCTCGAGGTCCCACGCTAATTGACTTTCTACTTGGCCGGCTCTTTGTTGCCGCGTCGTTGAGTCCAACAATGCCGAATATTTCCTCGCTCCATCTTCACGGCCAAGACACTCTTCTCCTTTCAACACCCTCTCTACTACTCCTCCGCCGCTTAATTGTCACTTGATCCTTAAGGAATTGTAGAGGCGCATTTAATGCTGCTGCTGTGGTCCCCGGTCCGGCGCCATTTCCCTTCCGCCGACTGTTATTGTTCGGTAAATTAGCATTGCTGGCTTAAGGCGTGTAATTGACGTTTCCCGATGCGACTAACCGAATTTACCCCTCGAAACAATGGTCCTCGCTGTACTTTCGGCCCCCGGTCCGGCAAAGTTTCTCCGACTGACGTATTTCTGACGTATTTCTGACGTATTTCTGACACCCAAAGAACGAATGAGGATATCTAGCTGTAAGAGCACCTGCAAATCTCATTGTTTTACAATCTGCCGCCTCTAGTAACGGCTTATTGGGGAAAGAATTCGAGTGTCGAATCACAAGTGAATCCTTATCCGCTTTATCCGATATTTCCCCTTTTTAACTTATTATCGTGAAAGCCGTAGCTGCCCAACGATAATATTAATCCACATATTGACGGGTAAATCGGGATAAATCGGCCTCGCTGTCAGTGCAACAACTATAATTAGGCCAAACATTTGGGCTTTGGAGATTAGTATCGAGGATGAATACAGCTATGGAGAGATTTTAAATCTCCATCCTACCGAATCAATTACGTTAGCTTACGTATAATTCACGTGATCGTCGTAATGTTGACGGACCAATTGCCGGCTTCATTAGCTCAGAAGAATACTAAAAGAGGCCCAAATGTACAACTTGACGGTACTGATAAAAGAGCGATTACATTGACGAAAATAAGCGGAAAGATTAGCGGCAACGTTAAAGTAAATTTTTCGTGAGTGCACTCGGCGAAATATATAATTAGCCGAGCTTTTATAAATAATATCAGTGATTTAGAGGAAATATTCTTCAAGTGAGAGCCTGTTACGATGCATAATTTCCCTACGAATTCCTAATGACGAATCGTTTTATTTTATGGCTCGTAAATTATTTAAATTTTTATTACCGATCCATTTATTTTTTCCGAGATAATTAATTTTCATTTGTTCGATTTCGTTACTCAGCATGCTTACATCTCCTCGCGTAAACAATTCTGTCATTCAAACCTTCATAGCCTTGCGGTGCTACGTTAAAATTATCGTTTTTCTGATATACTCTTGCGAAAATAATAGTAGAGAAAAGGAGCAAAGTAAGAGAGAGAGTGAGAGCGGGTGAAAGATTGAGAGAGAGAGAGAGGTAAATTTACTGCCACAAACATCGCTTATCAAGAGTATTTCTCGCATTTCCTTTTCATTTGCTGCTACTCTGATTAATTGATTTTTCGTTCTAGCACATACTTTCGAGCACACTTTGCTTCTCGAAATTCGAAGTACTTGCACGGCTATTACAATGGCTTTTCTTTCCTTCAACAGTTTACCTCCAACTGTATTCCCTCGCTTTTGTAATAAGTTCGTAGATTTATAAACTTTTTGTTGCTTAGAGAAACTATGCTATACTATAAATAATCCCCCATGATCTTTTCTGCTACCAATTCCAAAGATTTTCATCAAATACTGTACGCACCATGAATTATGAAATAAGTAGATTTAACAATTTATAATCGTAATATATGGATTTGCATTTATTATATGTAAAAAATATTTTTATTAAAGTTTCAATGTATTAGAAATATTGAATAGCAGTACATTTATTCAAAAAATGTATTATTACATTCTATTCAAAATATGAATAATTGACTTACAAATAATAATTTATATATATATGTAGCTATGAATAAACGTTGTATAGATTTGTATGATTTATATTTTCAAATTTATTCTAAATTATGAAATAAAGAAATTAAACTCAAACAATCGTTCTTTTGTTTCAACTGATAACATTGTATATATATATACACAGAAATTATTTAGTATTCATAATTTACATCTTTCACTTATCAAAAATCTAATTATAATAATGTAAACATATATTAAGAATTAAGAATATCTTATTTATAAAAGCAAAATTAATTTTTCATTTACTATATGAGAATATAAAATTACCGTATAACATTTTTGTCCTTTTCGAAATTATTTAATTGATACAATGTCTAAAAATTCATTTAAAAATCTGAAAATACATATATGTAACAAATACATTAAAAATTATTCTGTACTTTGGTATATTACAGTGATTTTCCAATATATTTTTCTAATCCCGTTTAACGTTAAAATATTCTGATTTTCAGCAATTTTATTTTAAATTTACATTATTTCTACAAAGTTTCAAAATTTGTAAAACATCACAAAATTTTGCGCTTTTCATGCAGAAAAAAAAATCAATTAATATATTGAAAATAATAATTGCACGGAAATTTTATTTAATAATTAATAATTAATAACAGCATGTTTTATTGATTTCGATAAATATCATTGTATATATTATTATTATTGTTATTATTATTATTACAAAGTGATTCAACAAACAAAAATTGTATGTCAATATTTTCATGAGAATCATTGAAGATACTTGCAATACAATTTTCACGACAATTCTATCACAAACAAAAAAAATAACTCTGAAATATAATCTAATAAATTCTTTATGCAAAAGACAATTATTATAAAGTTTATCATTATATTTAGCTTAAAATAATAAATAAGTGCGAGTGGTTTTACAGTGATAAATAATAAATACAAAAGGGAATTTCTTTGTTGTGCTCTAATGAGGCACGGGCGATTATTTTTGTTGATATAAAGCCCTTAAAAAGGGTTGAGAGACATAAAACAAATATTTTAAGCCCGTAAGCTCTGTGAGGGTGTATTTAACCCACACACCACTCGATTTTACAGCGATAAAGTTCAGCCCTAAGGATACGAAAAGATAAGAATGCAAGTTCTTTATTACGTATTACTGCTTTCCTTCACGTGTCCTTCCTTCTTCGATCGTAAACACTCCGGAAACACGAATTTGCGTATTAGTTACGGAACATTAAACAATATCATTGAAATTCCGTCATTTTTATTATTAATGATAGACAAATTTTGATTTTACATTTAATTACCGTTTGATGTAGTGGTTTTTTTCTCTTCTAAATCGGTCGCATTGAAATGATGAAACTAGTTTTATTGACATGGAAGATCAATATTTTTAGAAATGAGTGAATCATTTCTTTTTTTTTTTTTTATAGTAACGTTATACATTGAAAAACAATTATTAAATTGGCTGTAAAAGTAAAAGAATACTTGTAATACTAATACTTGCGAGACTTGCTATTAGTTATTACATTCATTTACAAATGTTTGTAGAGATATTCGTAGATGTACAATAAAATCGCATCGGCAGTTATAGGAAAATGTCGATCGTACGTCTAGCAATAAATGTTTATTTTAATCAATGTAACATTTAAGCCAGGAATTTTGAAATAAAAAAATGCGATTATTTCATACAGAATATAGTAGGAAAATAGAGTCTTTACTATGTATCGTCATAAAAAATAAAATCATTTCATTTCCCGGAAAATAAATAATAATATGGAACAAAGCTTGGATATAAAAAGTGTATTAAACTTTTAAACTCAAAGGCACTTAATTCGAAAATAAACTCAAGAATCTAGAGATATTTTTCGTAGAAATGTAAAATAAATCAAAGCTTATTAAACATCAAACGGATCATTGATTGTAAATGCGTATATTATAAATAGCTTAGAACAGATATGTAAGCATGTAAGGCATTTACATAATTTTTTCCCAACGGATTTTTACGTCTGTATTCTCTCAATCGGCACTCGGCAGAGATGAAATGAAAATTTATATGAGACGTGTACATCATCTCTTCTTTAAATTTTTTTCTCACAAGCGCATATTCTGCCAATGTAACCACATAAGCGACCTATATATGTGTGAAAATGCTCAATGCTTGACATATATATTCTTGTGGTATATTTTTTTTCAAAATAGTATCCTTATTACATCTTTTGAGAAACATAAAGTCTCGATGGTAGTATGGTTTTCTACTTTTATAAATATAAATTGATATTTTCCACCAAGCGCATTTCAAATAACCGTTTCTAATGCATTATTAATTTGAAAATTGCCAATAGTCGTGTATTTTATAAGCCTAGCTTACATAGTTTCATTACTATCAGAAGCATAGAGATTAAAAAGAAATAAGTCATTAATAATTAATGAAATGTAAACAGTGTGTTATATTTATGAATAATCCAGTTTCTAAAATTCTCTGCCATTACTCGAGTCATTTTCTTCAAGTTAAAATACTCAAACTTGGGTAATTCGATTATTAAGTATAACTTACCAATTTGATTGCACATTACTATTATTACTACTATTATTACTATTATTACTATTACTATTATTATTATTATTGTTGTTATTACATTACCAGACATTAACCGAATGCCAAGTAATATCGAAACTTTTAACGTTTGATTGTTAAAACTGACTTTTTACTGCAACCTGAAAGCTTACATCTAAGTGATAAATGTAAAAGTTAGTCGTGGAAAATATATAAATGACGCGACTCCGCAGTTGAAATTGCAAATCAAACTTTCTCTTTAACAATAAAAGCCACGAGCTTTATAGTACGAGTTTATGAATTATACATTTTTTTGAATTATATTATAAACTTATGTTATAAAGAATAAAACAGTTGTATCATAAAATTCGTAAGAATGGTTCTCTTGAGTGAGTATTACATGTTGATTTCGCGCGGTAAAATGAGAAAAATAATAGTGGAACGCAAAAAAAGAATATCCCAAAGAAATTCCCAGCCTTATAATGTTGCGCATTCTACAAAACATAAAAAGCTCATACAAAGAATGAGCCGATGTTATAAGAAGCAACTAAAAGTTAAAAACAAGTAAATCTACAACGACGAAAGAGTCGCTCTATTGATATTGCGCCACATAATTGGACAATTTAGCGAACGTGATTCAGTCTCTCAAATCACACTACTCGGCTTCTCAAAATGACAAAGGCCAATACCGTTTCATTCGTTCCTTAATCAATCCCTTGAATATTCAATGCTAAATCCGTAATTACAAGCGAGAGGAGCTTGTTAGCGGGACGAATGTGCATTGGCAATTTCGCTTGCAGTTAAGGCGCTGAGTAAGCAGTAATGGCAAAGTGGCCCTCGACATGCCTCGGACAAGTGCCTCGGCCATTCACTGTCCTTATCCCATTGTTGGCCTCATCCTCTTATCTCGCCGATCTCACCGCGGCCGAATAATTAGTGGAAGTGACAACTTGGCCAAGAGGCGCAATCCTCTTGCCTCGTTATTACTCGTTATCGCCGAGCGCGCTCGCGCGACCTTTGCGCCATTTGTTCGAGCGCTAAACGCAAATCGACTGTCGCATCCGGGGAGACACGGCGCCTTTTAATTCAGCCTCGATGAACTAAGATAGTGCGAAAATTTGCTGAAGAGAAGAAGCGGCGGCAGGCGCTTCAAGGCGACGGGCAGAGATGTTGGGAGAAGAGCCGCGATCAAAGAAGCGAAATGTTTGATGGGCGTTGTTGCGGCTTGCGGAGTTTGCATTTTTCTGAAGCGAGCCGCGAAATATGAGATCAAGTATGGTGAAAATCATCGACATGTTCGACAGGCGTTTTCGTCGCATCCATCAGTCTCACTTGACACTCGGCTAATCGCTCAAGCATCCCTATTTACTTATCGAGTTTGCTCTTATATGTGCCAATGAGCTTTAATTGCAGCGTCGACTGATGCATTGCAGCAGTGAAATACGCGAATGCGCGCTATTGCAAATTCAATGTAATTTTAAAAATAAATGTTATCCTTTCGTCTCATCGGATAGAGCGCGAAGAAAAAAAGTGTCGCTTGAGCGTGAAAAGAGAGGAGTAGAGGAGGCGCCCGCGTGGGAATGAGACAATTGTCTTTGGGAATTTTGATGCTCGACTCCATTAGACAGGCAAACTTATATCGCAACGAAATTCTAACGATCGCACTAATAAAGCACGATGCATAATTTTTCGAAGCTACCGATTACTCTCAAATCCATTAATTACTTTTAAGCGACAATCTCATCCAATGTAGTAGATAAGCAGAAACAAGTTTGCTTTACGAGCCGCAGACTCTCCCATTTGCAATTCTATGCTTTAAACTATAAGCACTAAAAGGTCCAGAGACTGGTCCTTGGCCGGAGCTAGGCTAATTAATAGCTAATGTGTCGATAATTTATTATCGGGAGCACGATATTGTGCGTTTTTACATGCTTGCTTTTTCCGAGGCGAATTATCTCGCGAGCAAGCCGCTTTATTTGGAATTTTTATATTATTCGTGGGCGAACGAAAAGTCCGAATGTGTGGTAATTGGGACGCTACGACCTCCGTATTTATCGATCGATCCTGCAATAATCCCGTGAGCCGACTAACTGATTTAAATAACAAATGAGCCAACTATTATGATAAATCAGTACCTCGCAGATTAAGATGTATGAATAAGTTAGAGGCGGATAAGTCCTGCCGCCTGCACACAGCACCGCTCCATCGACTCGATTTATTATAATGTTTTATCATAATGCATAGGCAACATGTTCAACGTTAATTTGGTCCCGTAAATAATCGGGAGATTAAACGGGAGCGCACAACGGGCACATCGGCACACGCGGCCATCAGCTTACTCGAAAGGCTCGCGCGACTCTCGCCGAGCAATACACACGGCCAAAGTCAATATTCTCCTCGTTGATAAAGTTTCGTCCGCCGGCGAGCAACAGGAGCTGGAAGCTAATTCACCTCGGGAGAACAAGTGAGCGGCAAGTGGGAAAAGTCGGCGCGCCTATAAAGAAAATGAAAGAATTCCCGCGCATTTTAATCTCGCGAGTTACGGCTCAATGGGCCGTCGGGGCCTCGATTGCCTCACCTCGGCGACACTCTTTGCCAAATACGGTCGAGGGAATCGTGGAGGGAAGAAGCTCCCCCCCTCGGCCCCAAATAGGTCATTACGGCAAATTGGCTCGCTTCCCCCACCCGACTCCTTCCCTCCCTCCCGTCTCGTCATCTCTCCCAGCCTCCCATTTTTGCTTGCTTCCCTCCTTGCTTCCTTCCTTCCTTCCTTCCTTCCTTCCCTCCTTCCCTCCTTCCCTCCTTCCTTCCTTCCTTCCCTCCTTCCTTCCTTCCTTCC
>JAPYYT010001155.1:31104-55651 GCA_030522565.1 Ceratosolen corneri
CCTTCCTTCCCTACTTCCCGCCCTTACCGCCTTACCGCCCTCACTCCCACTCACCTTCCCATCTCGCGGCCAGCGAGACAAAGGTGCCCTCCTCAAGGGTAACAAGGTGCTGCGGTCGAGGCGTAGATAGAGGCCCCCTGACGCGAAAATATCGCCACTCGTTAAATCCACGCCAAGCACAACCACTCAACGATACCCAGCCGCACATCCGCCACCGACCATTCCTAATAAACCTCGCGGCACGCCTTAACCTCGGCCCCGATCAACGCCATCTCTCCTTATTATACTAATCGAGCGAGGGGGCGAGGTGACAAGTCCGCAACATTCCTTACGGTAACGAGATTTTTATTGTTCGCCGACAGTGCTCGGCTTGTCTAATTTGAGAAATCTCGGCCGCCTTGCCAGGGTAAGCCAAGCAAAACTTAAACGTCCGATTAGCAAGGTCGCCTAATAACGCCACCTTTACAATAAATTCACTTTTTATAAACATTTGCCATAATCGACGTAAAGATTGCAAATCGCCGTCTCGCAATATCATTTACCAAACGAATTTTTACACTATTATTCGAAATACAGGGATTGCTCGTTTAATGCAAAAAATCCTTAACTAAGCCTCCATTCATAACTAATTAATAAGGATAATATTCGTCATTAATTTGATATTTTCAATGTTTAACTTGTAATTATACTGCTTATTGCACTTCCGTGAATAAGCATCGATTCATTAGTGCATTTTTAACGATTTATGAAACAATTATTTACAAATATATCGAATTAAAATGTTTTTTCAATGTTGCATAACCCGATGAAGGATAATGATTGAAAGACTTTAGATTTGATTTGAATTTGCATTTGTTACTCTGAAAAATCTTTAATTTGTATAAAATAATAAATTATACGTTAGGATGATGACTGGAAAAAGCCATGGAAATGTTTTAATAATACAATTTAAAATACGTAAACATTTTTCCCCAAATTCAGCATATTATAATCCTGATTATCACAAGGTGAAAAAAAAAAAAAATCGATAAATGCTACGTTATAATAAAGCGCGCGCGCTCTCTGGCTTTTGTGGGTGTGTGGGTGTGTGTGTGTAATATTCCAACTATAAATACTGTTGATCGTTAGTGAATATCAAATAACGCTCGAAAGAACTCGAATAAATACACGCATGTAACTTTAGCCTCTCGCTCTCACAGGCTTTAATGAACTGAAATATTAATGAAGAGCGTGGAATCAAGCAGTTTTCGCAAATTATAGCATACGTAGCGAAATTCAAATTCGCATTTTCTTTCAATCGCGAATTCAGAGTGCACACGTCAATCTCAAAATTATTAACTTTATTTGTTGCGTGAAAAATGCAAATTAAACAAAATAGTACAGCCGAACGCAGAAAAAAAAGTTTGATAAATATTTATTCAGAAACTGGCATAATTATATGAATAACAGATATGTACATAATTTACATTAAGACAGTTACTTTATTGTAATACCCATTGGAGGCTTGAATTTTACAAGAAAATTATTTAGCTAATTCATACTTATCGCTTGAATTGTACAACGAAAATTATAAATCTCTTATCGATTTTCAAAGTAATATTTAACAAAGGAAAATATTTTATCCTAATAAAAAAAAACATAACAAATTATTCAAATAATAATTCTATGTAATCCAAATGCTCAGGAAAACAGGTAAAAAAAACGGAAAATAATTCCATTTTTTACACTGATTAAAATGACTAGATTACGCTCACTTTAATGAAGCTGATATGTTCAGCAACAATAACAGGAAGAAAGCCACGCTAATTAGAATCTAATGAAACAAAAGGAAACTGCGAGGAGAGACAAAAATAGTAGATGGTGAAACGATCGATAATCACGGCCGAATTCGTGACAAAATCAAGAAAAAAAAAAAGAAAAAGAACGGAAATTCAGGATAAGCCGTAGTCAATTAACCTAGGCCGACGCTTACTTCCTGTATTATATTCTTTTGAATCTTCTCCAGTCAAAAGTCGGCAACGTGTGATCATGTTACACTCTATGATTGACTTTTACATTTATAATTATCAAGCCAAACGCTTCGTTCGATTATCTTCGAAGAATTAATTGTGATTTTCTTGAATCGTGATTACAAACTGCACCCTTAATTATCATTTTGTTCTCTTCGAGACTGTTGTCGGCTATTATAATCAAGACAATTCAATTATTCTTAAGCTTATAGTTGATAACTTGCATTACATTTGAGCGAAATGGAACGTAATTTATGTATGTAAATCATCGAATCGAATGGCCATCTAATATTTTAAAATCAGTAATCTGAAGAATAACAGAATATTCATTGTAATGCAGTTGTTCGTATTTCCGAATGTAATCCTTTGTGTGTAAAATCTGTAATCTAACCCTTCGTCTAATCCTTAAAATAATCTATTATTCATTTTAATTTTCAAATTGAAAACCCATTACAATTACTCCGCGTGCATTTTATTCAGTGAGGTGGTTCTTATCATTAAAAATGATAAAATGACAAAATAATGCGCGCACTTTTATAAAGAGATGATATAAAACAATTTGTCTCGAGTTACCACGAACTTATCATTAGTTCCAATAGTTAGCTTAGTTGATAAATTTAAAAAAGTTGGTCGATTTCTCTGAATTATCTATTGTTTTGTCTTGTCGTGGTTTTAACGCATCTGTAAGAATTTTTATACAATGGTCGAAGAATTTTAATAAATAACAGTAATAAAAAAAAATGTCTCGCAAAATCAAATATTTTATTTTACATATTGGAGATTGAGGAACTAACCAATAATCTCTTCAGAATAAAACTAATTTCCATCTGCATTAATATTTTCAAAACAACTTATAATTTTATTAAGTCCTTATCTTATGTTAATTGTCATGTTGAACTTGTAGAAGATATTTGGTAACTTAATTACTTACGATATTCGTATATAAATATTTCGTTAATATATTGACATAATAAATACATCTGGTTTAGGGAAAATAACTACAAATTATGTTTTACTATTACCTACTCATATACTTGAGTTTTAAAAAAATTTATAAATCATGCATTACATCTAATGTCTTGCAAAATTAACAACTGGATTGATACTTGGTAGTTAGAGATAAAGATAAAGTGAAAAATAGATAATATAATTGTTGTAATATAATATTGTAAATATAATAATAAATATATATATAATAATAAATATTTTAAACGTTTATGAAACGTATTACAATATCTTTCACTAATATATTTCAAGATATACATACTTTTATTAGAATATTAACAATTCAACATAGTAAAGACATAGAAAATTATTAGAAAATATGTTTTTCAAAAAGTATGCGGAATATTATTTTATTTACGACAATTTATAAAATATTAAATAATGTATTTTTGAAATTACGTATCATAACAATATTGAAAATAGATTTTTTATAAACTTATTAGACTGTAAAGAATAAAAAATAAATTATACTTATGATAAAAAAGTTATTTGTAACTTGATAGAATAATAATAAGAGATATTTTTTAAACAATATAAAAATTAGAGATTTTTTTATTTGAAGTTTTTGTATAAAAGCGAAATATCGGTAGATTCCGAATTCTTCTTGAAATTTTCAGTAAAAATTAGAAAATTCTCTAAATCTGCAGTATATTCGTCTTTTTATTTGGAATTTATTTGGAACCGAACAGTCGAATTTTGTATTTGATTTTGCAGCTTTGTGTTGGAATAATAGTAAGCAAATACTTTTTTACATATCTCATAGTATTTAATTTTAATATGCGTTTGCAATTCAATTTTACACCAAAATGAATATCTCTTACACTGATTATGAATGAAAGATAATTTGAATGTTAAATAATGCAGTGATAAATGAATAATACATTTTGTTATAATAAATCATTATGAACATATAGAACCTGCTGTTTTTTCTTTTTTTTTTTGCAAAATTAATAAAACTTCCTTACAAGAAAGTAAGAAAAGTTGAGTTCATTCTCTGTAAGTGATAGGAAATAAAGATTTGATTGTTTTATAGTAATGTTGTGTAGAATCAATTGTTTTCAATGTGTACGATGTGTGAAAGCCAGATTTTACATTGAGATAACTTTCAGCCAATAATCAATTGCTCACAATTACTAGGCGAGGCGAATGTTTAAGAGAGTTTTAAGTGGTAAAATTGCTAGTCATGCAAACTTTGAAATCTTTTATTGTTACTGAATTTTTATATAATCACATTATTCACAATGTACGATCGTTCATATAATAATGATTCAAGTAGATTACACAGAGAATACAATAGTAGATACGCGTAATTGATAGTACGCTCATTTAATTGCTTATTTACGTATAGTGTGCAGATAAATCATCGTTCTAATAAATTAAGACACTTTTTTTTTTTTTTGTCTCGGACGGATAAAGTCGACGAAAGTTTGAATTGCGCTGTTAATGTAGCAATTTATTGTAAAAATTCTAATACTCGGATTTACATCTGCTTTCCCAACAACTTGATTTATATAATTATTATATTATATTTATATAATACTCGATCTCACGTATAAAGTAGATTATAACCGCAAATAGATCCACGGGCGCATATCTTGGGTAAATAATTTAGTTTTCATTGTGTGACCGAAGCACAGCATCGACGCATGTAATCATTCAATTTCGCGTGAAAGAAATTCTTAAACAAGTGGCAACGATAATTCATCGAAAAGGTTCCACAAACTTTCCTATTAAGCGGGAGCGCGCAATGCTAATTTATTTATACGGCCTGGCTTATTTATGCGCTGTAATGTATTTTTAAGCGAGTCAGCCGAGCCGAAAATACTTGTTAACCAAGCTGTTCCAATGTCCGAGCCTCATTTTAATTAATGGCACAAAGTCGTTTAATAAAGCTGCGCGAGGCACGAGTGCTGGAAAAAAGATGGAGCAATGACAAAGAAAGTGGCCGAGCCTCCGATTACATCTCAAGTCGTCGGCCTTCTTTTTCCTCGTAATCCGCGTCTGCATCAGCACGATGCATATGATCTCATAATAACCGCGAAATAAGGATTCATCGATGCCCCCCAACTCTATTCTACTTGATATCCCCAAGGGTGGTTACTCTTCAAGTGTCCGCCTCTTTTTATATTTACGTTTCGCTCTCTCTCTCTCTCTCACTCTCTCTCTATCTATCCCATCCTTCTATTAAACCACGTTTCTATTCCATCTTCGACATTGTCTTTTGATTCGGAATTTCGACTCTTCAATACCGTATACGCTGATAAATTCAAAAAATGATTGCCATGAAAATGCATATATAATGCAAACACTTTATTTTTGTTTAGTTTCCTCAATATTATATTATCATTTTCTCAACTGACGAGCATTATTGCAAACAAGGTATTTAAGTGCAATTGTCAATCTTTATATAAATTTTCATGAAAACATTTAAAACTGAATCTGCAACAGTAAGAACATTTTATCTTAATTATAGAAATGCCAATTTGTATGAATATAGTAAATGACAAATTGATTTTCCATTGCAATATCTTTATAGTTACGTTATTTCCTATAATAATATCGTTCAAATGTCATTGAAGCATTCTATGTTACTTTGCGCCAATTTTATTTACTGATTATCATTAATATAAGTTAATACTATAATAAATTAATTGCCGCTATTGATGGCAATTTCCGTTGAAAAAACATGACTATTATGCATGTAACGATAGAATTATTTAAAAATACTTATTGTCTATACTAAATATACTCTCACTAAATGTACGATTGAAATGACACTTTATAATAATTGAAAGTGTAAATATTGAAATTATATGACGTATGTTTGTAAGCAGTATTGTACTGATGGAGCGCCATAATAATTAATGTAGGCACTACGTTGTCGGTTTTGTAATCACAGTTTGCTTCTTGTCGAAGCACTGCAGAACCACCAGCTTCAAGTAATTGCCGTGATTAATGAAAAAAGGTGCCACAAGCAGCAATTTTCCTCAATATTTGAAATGGAATGAAGGTGAAGTAAAGTCGGAAAGAAGAAAGAAATGCCGGGAATTAGGAAAAGCAAATGGAGCATCCAAGCCATTAAATTCAAATGTCATTTGTTTGTTGACCCTTGTAAGCGTCGTTGTTGCAAATATTATTCGCCGGGGATAAGGGTTAAGGGTGGAAAGGCTTGGGTCTCTTGGCGCTATAAAGCGGAGATTCACGAGGCCTCTTCGACTTATCGGAAGCAGTCCAAGTGGCGCATCGATCTCGATTTCAAAACCAAACTAGGGCACAAAAAAATATTAGTGCAATCGAAGGTAGTCTGGCCTCTCTCTCTCTCTCTCTCTCGGCACATAAAGCGAGAGCACCCCTTGCCGATGGGCAGCCTCTAATTAAAATCGGCCTTGTTCTCGGGGCGCAGCAGTGGCCGCCGGCGAATTGGACTTTGGAGCGCGACGGCGATCCCCCGAGGATACGAGCGAAAGTACATTTAGCGCTCGCTTATAATGCGATATCGTAGCGAAAACTTTTGTCCGGGAGACTGCTTCTTTAAATCCTCTGTCTGGACAAGGGTCGGCGCTTCCCGGGTACCTAATAACGTAACGAGCAGATGGCCGTCCCAATTTCCAGGCTACGCGTCAACGGGTTTGCGCTCTTATCGAACTCTTGCCGATCCTCCATTACAATCACCAATGCCAATGGCCTCGCTTTATTTAAGCTCCTGTTTACCTCGAGCAATGCTCAATTAATGGGAATCAACTGCGAATATTAATAATCGACATCTTTAAGGCACTCGGTTCCTTTTTCAATTTCGCCTACTTGCTCCTGCTTATTACCATCAATCATGCCTCGCTCTTACTCAAATTCACGCAAATGCAGTATATGTAACCGATAGGCTGCTCTTACTTTACAATGTGTGATGTCAATAACACAATAATAACGACAGAGCTTCAATTCACGTGAGATAATTAAATTCATTGGTCAGCATTAGAGTAAAAGCTAATCGAATAAACATGTAAATATGATACTGAAAAAATTATAGTCATTTTGCCAATTAGCAGTCAACACACACGTGTGCAAATATTTCTAAAGAAGGAAAAACTAATAACAATTGGAATATATATATTAAAGTTGTATAAAAATATATCAGGTGTCAAAGAATCTTGGGTGATATAGTTTTTATTACGGACATACGTGTTATCTCGAACCTTCCAAGTAAAGATTATTTACACGGTCATTCGTTCCTATGTTTATTTACATGCGCGAATTATTTTAAAAATTTCTTTTAAATTTTTCAACAAATTTTCGCTGAACGATGTTTAGAAAAGACGTAATGATTGGGCAGTTTTATCATTATGTTTCAAAAAATTTTTCTACAAAAGAGAGACTTTAATATATTTGAATTTGAACTTAAAATTACTTTACTTTAGCTAATCTATTATTTTGAGACTCATACTGCAATATTATGATGAATAGAGTAAAAATAATGAATTCTAACGTCGTTATTATTAAAAGTGACATTCCTATGAAGAATCTAAAATTTTAATTACATACTAAAAAATAAACTTAAATTTTAATTAATTCAAATAAGTTACGTAAGAGAATAAAGGACATATCGAAATTAGCATTATAAAGGAAGAGGAAAAACTAATAAAATAGGAAAAGAGGTAATAGTTATTAAATCATGGAAATATAAAATATGGAAATATGTAATTTAATATTTAATTGAAAAATTCTGAATTTTTCATTTTTACGAAACAACGTAGTACTTTTATAATATCGATGAAATAAAAAGTATTTATATATACTATATTATTTATATATATCTATATTATATATATATACTATATATTTAATATACGTATTAAAATTTGTTATAGAATACAAATTAATTTAGATGAAATTACTACTAAAAATACTAACTTTCCATTAACGTAAACAAGCATAAAAATCAAGAGAAATGAATACAAGATTATATTTAAGTTAAAAACCTCTTTTTCAATCGGAATATACATTATCAAATGTTCATATATATACATATATAATCAACTGACGAGGAGCATAAATGGAAAATATTAAGAATTAGATTCTCGTGTTAATTGCTACAACGAAAAGGAAAAGAGTGGTGGCTTGAATTTTAAAAAGAAAACCGGACAGTAGGCAACCTTGGGGCAATGTCAGAGATGATTGAGCTATAAAACTAAAACAAACGCAAATCTTATGTATAAATTAAGATTACGTATGGGGGATAAAAAAAAGAAAAGAAAAAAAAAAAGGAAATAAATAGGAATAGCAAACAAAACACAACTATAATAGCAACGACGTCGACATTAAATAGTGAAATAAATGTTTTTAGCCATTAAAACTTTTAATACGTGTATTAGTACTGTTTAATCAGGTGTGATAAGAGATTTGATTGCATGTAGATTTATATGGATAGATGGAAAATTGTATTAGTGATTAAATAATTATGGGGTTATAGTGCCGCTTGCTTTAACATATCAATGGAACAACAGCTTTGCCGAATGTGTCGAATTGAAATTATCATCATTATTAGATAAAATATTGTACTCTATCAATTATAAAAACCAGGTAAGCAATTCCCGTTAGTTTTAACCTTAATCTATTTGAGGGAAGTTATCGCAGGAAGCGAGAATCTCCAACCCAGTGGGCAGAATGCTAATCCACGCTCGAATAGCCGAATAAGTAACGAAAGCCTAGTTAGTCCATAGGTATTTCAAAATTATTGCGCACATCGCAGCGCAAATAGCGCAGTGCGTAGTGCGAGCAAAGCTTGTAAAGTTTAGCATCGCTCAATTAGCCCGAGATAAAAGTACAATGTTTGTGAGCCCAGGCGCAGCATAAATAGGCGCTCTTTAAAATTATCTCCCACTGGCCCAAGTACTTGGAAGTGCGCGTGCGCGCCCAAGAATCTCTCAAACAAACTCGAGTGACGATAAAACGTTTTCACCAGCGCCTCCTTCCTCCATTTCTCTCTCTTATAATCTCATCCTATGGGTTTTTCATTCCGCGACACTGCTTATATTTCACTTTGCGCTTTCCCACTCGTTTAATACTAAGCAGCCCTGGCTTTTCTTTGGCCGCTTCGCTGTTTCGTCGATGCAGGTGAGATGCGTATGAATTGTATGAATTTAGTGTCTTTCTTGCCCAAATATAAATCACTCGATTCAATTCAATTGCATGCCCGTACGGCCCGCTTCCAAGCTTTCAACTCCAAGTGATATTTTTTCAATCGCGCCCTTCGATTAATAAACTCGGCTTATTTTCCCTCCATTCGATAAGCCAATTTAATTGTAAATTATCATAAATTAGCTATTAATGAGGCAACGATTTCATTGGCCGACATTGAGAGACGAGAAATCATTGATTTAATTATAAGTAATGGGATCAAACGCCTTGATTTATTATTTATCTCTCCTGGCTGATTTATTAATCTAATCGCGCTGTGGGAGAAGAAAAATGATGAATTTCATGAAATTATACCCAGCACTTTTTCATTTTAATTATTTTATAATGAGTTTCACACTTGGTGAATTGAAAATTGAAGCGCAAAAGCGCAAATGTACACTCCAAACTATTCATTAGGATTTAATTGCGCATTCAATTAGGACTCGTGGACTACGTTTTATTAAAAGTATTCGCTGTTTTAAGATTCTTAAAGCTCTTCTCGGTATTAAAATTACAAAATAAAAAGTACCGTGCAAGTGGCGAATCGTAGTCACGCGTTTGGAAAAAAAAAATTGACGCCTCGTAATTTAACAGCGATGAGCGTGAATTCAAACATTCGTTAAAAGATTAAGTGGCCACAAAGGAATGAATGCCGTACGTCGATCCGAAGCAAAGCAAATGTTCTACGCAAATTACTTACATTAATAAGCCTTGATTAATGGGTGACACTCGCGCACATTCATACGGCACAATATTGCCATTGCAATTAATATCGCTGAACCGCCGAGAATTAATTTGGCTGTGTAATAATTGCCTGATAATAAGATGTAATTGTTGGGCCGAATCAATGCAAATTATCAGAATGGATGGGGGCGAGTCGCTTGACAAATGTGCCGCTGGCTGGGGAAAGGTGGGGCGGGCCGAGCAAACGTCTGCGTTCGAGGATTTTGACATCTTATTTGAATTACCGTCATTACGGGCGCTTCATTGTCTCATTAATCGCTTTTTGCTCGTCAATTTAGAGGCCAAGCGAATTTTGAGGCCGCTCAAACTCTTATTTACAATGACTCATTACTCTCCCGCTCCTTGCGCTACTTGCTCACCCCGTAACATGACAAATGTACAAATACCTCGGGCTAATAAACATCGTTTTCGTCATTAGACCGTTCGCTCCAAGTCCAATGCAACAGCGCTTAATCCCAGGCCGTCGACGATAACGATTCCCTCGGCTCCGTCGATTTCAATGACTCGCTTAGGCCCAGTCACCGGGATAAAGAGCACTCGATAAAGAACGAGGGGATGGAAGAAGAAAAAAAAGGGAGGAATAATGGGCGGCACGTCGGTCGGCTGCGGAATATTTAAAAATGCGAGGAGAAATGAGGAGAGGAGACAGGGCCCTCATAACGATAAGCCGTGCGCACAGGCCACTGCCTATGAATAAGAAGGGGGAGGGTTAATAAAAATCGTTGAAAGGTAAAACAAAGGGCCCGCAGTGCATCTGGCCCCGAGCTGTGTAATGCCGCTGCTGTGCATCGGCTATTCATTTGGCGCGGCCCATTATCATCGAGGAATTTATTATTGCGCGAGCATAGACGAGCGAGGGGTATCACGTTGCCCGTCATAAGCGCGTCGGGGGCCCGCCATTGTTCCAACGACAGCGATAGGGCCCATTTGGGCCGCGCCCCCCCCATTCACTCGGCCGCACAATGACGCGCCAAGATCACCTTACCGCCTTATTATTTTGCGTCTTCTCGTCGCTGCTGTGCGCCACGCCATTCAGCTGCGGCCTCATTAATTTCGCGGGGCCCGATCAAGTCCGCGATGCCCCGCCAATTCGGCCGACGCACGCGCGCCACCACTCCTTTCGGGGCCCCTATTTCCAAGGGCCCACTTGGCCAAATCCTCGCTCTCCCTTTGGCCTCTGCCCGCGAACTCTTTTTTACGCGCGTTGCCTACACAAAGTCAGTCTTACGCTTCGTTCGTCCGTAATTACAATGAATTAAATGGATAAATGTTGCCCTCGAGGTTTGACAAGAGACGGGAACCCGGAAAGAAAACCAGAAAGAAAACCAAACGAAAGAGAAAAGTAGCGTCAACTCGATGATCGGTCAATTCGTCGAAACAATTGGGTCTTGCGTGGAGGAGTACGGGACTATTTTTACCGGAAAAGCTAGTAAACGAGTTTGGCAAATCATTGACGGGCCCAGTGATTAATTAAACACAATGGAGGAGGCTCGAAGAGCGAAAAGGGAAGGGGAATTTCTTTATTGCCCATTGGAGCCGGTATTCCATCAAAAGTCCAACTGCTTTTCCCAGTATCCACATTGAGGAGTGTGAGAGTATGTGGGAAAGCAGGATTGCGATTAGAGTTTCTTTCTTTGGGGAGGGAGAGGCGTAGAATGAGGCAACGAGTTGCGTCTTCGGGTGGAGAGCAAAGGAAGTGGAGTGAAAAGTCGAGGCGAGGCCGTGTTTTCGGAAAGGCTGGCACCTCCTTCGCCGCAGTCTCCGCAGCAAGGATTAACGACCCGCAGGCCGTAGATCTAAGAATACCGCTGACGTGAATCACTGATCGCACCAACGAAAATTGATGAGTTCATTTAATTGCACTCTCCGAAAGAGCCGCTCTCGGAATATATTTTATCATGCTTTGTAATAAGAATTTGGAGAGTAAATTATCTTTAATGTGTGTTATTGTGAGAACTGCGGCGATCGCTTCTTTTTATTATCCGTCGAATGACTGAGCCAACGGAATTTGGCGCAGCTCGTCATGTCAATTTATCAATGCGTTCGAGGCAAGCGCCCACAGAATTTTCCACCCTATTTCCTACATTTATAACAATCAAGTATCATTATTGTTGTTATTATTGTTATTATTATTGTAGAACTGTGCGATCGTGATACATTTAATTACCAATGGGAAGGCTCGGTGGCTGTAATGGATTGTTCTAGGGCAGCCAACAAACAAATCTAATGGTGATTATTTTGTGTAACGGCGGTAATTATAGTTATTTACCAACAATATTATAATGCGGTGCGAGCGTTTGTATCGAATGAATAATTATTTGAAATTTCATTCACATTGTTCAGCTTCAAAACTACAGTTCATTCTCAATTGTCAATTTTTAAAAACAATATCCTAAACATTCGTCGCAGCACTCAAATTATAGATAAACTAAAATTTAGATAACTCTAATTATAGATCCGTTTAAAGTCGTAATTTTGTCTCATTTTAATGCCTTAAATTACACGACATTATATTGTTGGAGGTACGACTTTTAATTGTAATAAGGCCGTCGGCTAAAGTTCAAAACCTTAAAGACGCATGTGCATTTAAGAATTTCTTCTCCCTTTATAGTGATAAAGTAATAGCGAGAAGCATGCATTCCATCTGCATTTGTTAGTAATTTATGACTTTATGCTTATAAATTCAAGTTCTATTCCGTGATGATATTGAAGAGGAAAGTGAGGGTAAAAAGACAAATACATTTCGATTCGTAATACGTACGACTCATTTTATTTGACTTGGTAGAAACGGTAGTGACGAGAATAAATAGCCTCGTATATATAATTTTTCCATCGGTTCGCTCAAGACGTCGACTTAAAGGTTGTTCTGCAACAGCAGTCGGGCATGTACAACATTGTGGGAGAGACGAAGATTCATTGACGGCCAAACAATAAACAAATGTCCAAAGAATTTTCCACCTGCCTCGTGGGTATTTAGTACGGCGATATTACACGAGGAATCGCGCGAGTCTGTGCTTAGCGGCGATGGGCGTTTAATTTTCGCCGACAAGTGTACTTTTACTTTGCCCAGGTTCTGGCTCTTTTATTTTTCGCCGATTCGCGTGATTAATACCGATATTATAAGAAATAAAGCAAAGGCGGCGCTGGACTGAATGGACGCGGGACTATAATCATTTCATAAGGAATGAGATTTGTAATTGACTTTTAAATTTTTCCTAACTCGTTGCGCTATTACGATAATGCACATTTAAAAGGATATTTGAAAGTTTATTTTAAAACTGGGAATGCAATATATTGCAAAATTATACGATTAATGGAGTAGAGCAAAGTAAAGGAGTGCTGCTCCTTTTCTAAGTAATCAAAGCACTTCCACTTATCGAGTTGTATGAGAAAATAAATAAAAGATTGTCCAATAATTTCAAGAGAACGTGCTTTGACTACTGAAGATTATATCGATTCTTAATTGTTCCAGAAAAAAATTCAATTTATGAGTACTATTGTTAAAGTTATCGGTACCATTCAAGAAAACGAAATTTCGTTACCAGTTCTTTCCTTATGTTTACTTTTTATCTAATACCTTTGAAAAACTTTAACATATGCAAAAAAATACAACTTTTCTTGTTTATTAAAGTAGACTGTGCAAACAGTGCGTAACGGAAAAGACGCAAAAGCTATTCGTTTTGAACGATTTTGAATAATTCGTGGACGAAAATGTATGTAGAATCTTCTAATTGCTAACAATAGCCATTAAAGTGTCGTCTAAAATGCTGATTTGCATTTACAATGATACTCCCACCCACAATGATACATATTCGATAAAAATCATCTTTAATAAATGCGTAGACTAACGTGTTTTTATAATAAAAGCTTATTCGTGATTGAACTGATAAAGCAGTTCGCTCCGAGAGTAGTGCCAATACACTTTTTTTGCCTTAATCGACCAACCGTATAATAATCGTTCAAAAATCTCACAATTAATCAGCATGGAATGAGTGGTAAGAGGCTATTTCTTTAAAATAATTTCTTCAAAATGAAGTAACTTGAAATTCGCGCGACAAATTGATTTAACCGCGCCGCAAGAGTATCACGAGAATAATGAAGCGATTTCGAGGAAGAGATGGGAAAAAGCGTACATTCAGTTTTCCAAGATAAAAGCACCGAGCAGATAATATATGAACATGTAAGCACAGTTACAAAGTAAGTCATAAAGCTTGGAATATCGCCGAGTGATGAAACTTTTAGAACACCTTGGTTGGAAAAGCAGTTGCGATCTCGTTCGATCTGCCAATTACCGACTCACCAACCTCAATAAAAATGTACAGATCCTCTGGAGCGTTAAGAATCCTCATAGTTTAGAAGAAAGCGCTGATTATTTCGATGAAAATTTCTTTATTTAGCGTACACTTAATCTAGTGGTTGATTGCAACTGGCTCGAAATGTAAAACAACGCGTTGTACTCTTCTATTTGCACACCATCTTGTACGTTACGCGCGCAATTACTTGGAACTACTATTACTCATATGGGTTTTAAACTTTAAACATCGTTGGCTCTTTATCTGAATTCAATATATCTAACGATACGAAAATAGTGTCGAAAACCTCGACGCGCGTGTGTTTGGGGTCGGGGGAGGGGGCAGGCGTAGCAACGAAGCTCTAAAAAGTTAGCTGAGCAAAAAAAGAAAAGGAAAGAAATGCCGAGGGAAATGTAGAGTTGCGTGCAAATGCTACAGGAGCGGGAAAATGGTATTAGAAGCGTGTTTTGCGTGCATGTAGCGGAGCACAATGCAAGCGTATGAAAAGTGACGTCAGGCGCACGCCGCGAGTCTCAAATAAGCCACGCGCAACTATCGGAGAATTGCGGTACGCGTGACATAAAATTAGCAGCTGGCCGATAACAGTGATCAAGAGAGGCAATTGGAAGGGAGTGCAACTCCAATTTTCGACCTCGCGGACTTTAGGAACGGCAGCCGAGCCAGAGGAGCGCCGAGGAGAGTGCAAAAGGTCCCTGCCCAACGAACCATCGCCACGACGACTGAGAGAGGGATAAGGGAGAGGGGAGAGGGCAATCTCAAATGCACACACGAGCGGATTTTCGCATATAGCCAACATACATATTGCCTGCCCCCTTGACCGCCCATTCGCCCGCGTATTTATCCGTAAACTCAGCCGTATCATCAACAGCGGCTGTCGCGAAACACTCCCTCGGCTAATCGCCTCCTTTCCTCCGGCTTAGATCGCTTGCCCGTGTGTGGGTGCGTGTGGGTGCTCGTCCTCTCTGATCGCCCGCCTCGATGGAAAATCGCTCGATATGTCTTGTGGCGCGGTGATAAAGGAGAGACGAGCTTGCGCGTAAGAAAATTGTTAAGAGGTAAGCTCGTGGCGTTTTCACCTGTGCGCTAGTTTACTAGTATTTTCGAAAGTTTGCAATCAACGATATAAAGAAAGCCGACAATTAGATTCTTAAAATGCCGAGCGCTTATAATTCCAACGGCTCAGCACTCGCCATAATAGCGCCATGATTAATGTCTTATAATATAAGTTGTACTATTGTTATTATAACCGGAGCGATTTCATATCAAGAATGGGAAGTCCGTACATACCAATCAAATTATTTTCTTAATCGCATTTTAGTTTTTTCAATGATTTGGAACGTTGACTCGTGCTGCTTTTTCACCACTGGAATAACTTTAATTTTTATGAACTCTCGTAGCCTAGACTCTCTAATAATTGGGAATGACATGAAATGGCTCCAACGCTTTCTTTAACATACAGCGAGTATTTTACCTCGCACTTCATTTATTATCGTTTTTATCGTTGTTGTTGTTGTTATTATTATTCTATTCAAATTGCATTGCCGATAACATTGTATTCGCATTCTCGATAGACGAAAACAACCCTTCACATTTATTTCCACGATTATGTAAAGGTAAACTAATGTATTCCCTAATTTATTGGCTACTACGTTCTATTGCAGTCGTCTAAAGTAAATGCATAAAAGTTAAATAAACTCGTACATTTGTCACGATGAGCTTTTCTTTCGATAAATACAACGTTATATAAGCTACATTTGGCTCGCAATATTGAGATAAAGAGAATGCGATAGGTGCAAAAGAAAAACTTTCATCTCTTATTATTTACAGTAAAATGAGCTCAAGTTATCTTCGCTCTTAAAGAATAATAAGCTAAATTGTACTGCGAAAATTAATAATTCAAGGGATAAATTGTTAGCAGAGATTATGTTATTCCCTAGTCGTAAAGGAAAAAAGTAGAAAAACAATAACAGAACCCACTTAGGCAAACATAACTGCTCCAATTTATTTTCACGAAATCACTGTATTTGAGGCGTTAAAATGAAGGAAGCGCTACACGAATAATATTCACATCTGCAAATTAAAAGACAGAAGCTCGAGATTGTAATGGAGCATCGGGAGCTCGCACTTGTAAATCTATGAATAAGATATTGTCACGTGATGCCAGGGGATTATAAATCTATCAATAAAATTAGACGTTTGTTAAAATCAATCCGTTGAAATCCAATAAAATCGAGCCCAACGAGCCACTCAATTGCCCCGTACGTGACCCAAAGATAAGGCAACGGGGAATTTCAGCCCAATTTCCACAGACACTCGAGCCTTTCTCACATTCAAGTCGTCTTTCGTAATAGAGTTTCACGGTTTTCAAGAGTTGCCGAGGATGCACGAGAGCGAGGGCGCGATTTGCCATTAAACGAGAGCGCCGTACTCGGAATGTAAAGATAGTCGATCGCGGTAGCCTTAAATTAGGCGTAAAAAGGCGAAAGCGAGGGCGGCGGCGGCCCCTTTAAATAGCTTATTTGGATTTTTTTTCTTAGCTTATTTGATAGTCTTTCTGCTCTCGAAACTTGCCGACAAATTTACCGCTGCATACAGACGTGATTCTCCTTGCTTTTTTCCCCTTTTTTGCTTTTTATGGTCCATGTAAATCAAATAGCGCGTCTTTCACCAGATTCGTGACTGACGCTTTTAGTTTTAGTTTGGCAACTGATCCTCCACATCTAATTGAGTCTTTGCGATGTGTGACGCTTTCATGCGCTTAAACTTTGGTCATTTGACATGTTTATTTACCACATCTCTCGCACCCGACACCTGCAATTCTCAATAAAAATATCTGCCCTATCGATTGTGGATCAATTGTTTTTCAAATTTACGACGCGCCATGGACGCCTATAATTTTAAAACTATTTCGTAAATTATGCTCGAATTATGCTGCAAACCATAATTTATTAAGGCTTGTGAATTTTCAATATTTATTTCCTACCTATGAATTCCTCTCCCTCGCCCATCATCATCATCGTCATCTCTCTCTCTCTCACTCTCTTACTCACTCTCTTACTCTCACTCACTCTGTCTCTCACTCTCTCACTCTCTCTGTCACTTTCTCCATGTCTCTCCATGTCTCTCCATGTCTCTGCATGTCTCTCTTTGTCGCGGCAAATGCAGCAAATTATTTTGGATAAGCTTATCGCATGCCAGCGCACTCATTAAGAGTTTCGCAATTAATTTTAATGCATCTACTGTAATGGCTTGCTTTAATCATTGAGACGATATATTATCCACATTTATATCAATCTCACTTTAAATCGCCCGCACATAATGCCTTGGACTTGTCTGTTGCAACATTTTAGGCACTCGAACGAGTCTCGCATCGTGTGCCCATTTATACAAAAATATTGATTGCCGCTCAATAAGTTGTACGTCTGCTCAGGAACTCGGTTACCTTACCGACTCCACTTGTTTTTTTTTACTTGGGTAGCAGCAAACTTTCCCTAATTAATTTCCGTGCATTACGTGCATTCGCGCAGACTTGGCCGGAATCGAAGGTGCGGGTGAGGCTTAATGCTCGGTCCCACGGCATACCAACTCTTAACAAAGAAATGAGCGAGCTAAAATGAGCGAGATAATTGAAAAATGCAGACTATGGCTCCTACAATTCACCAGTCCAACTTGCAATTGCACTGTATAATCTAGCGATAGCTCAGCCTCTTGTGATAATCCGAACTTATAACATCCGCAGCGAGGCTTACAACGGACTTGTCGGGATTATCATTAATCGTGTAAGAAGAAGGTGAGCATTAGTTTTGTGTTGGATGGCACGGGAGTAGGTCAAGCTATCGCTTTGTCTTCCTTATGCGCTCTCTGCATCTCTCATACTCTTTATTCGGCAAACTTTTCATTTATTTTTCTCACTCCCCCGCTCGACTTTCGCCTTATTTTTGATGGTCCAGTCGCTTTGTCCTTTTGGCAAAATAACATCCTACATTCAAGCCCCGATACTCTTTATCTAATAATAGCTAATATTTACAATATTAATTGTTCAATTTCCCAAGCATTCACGTCCATTATTGATGCTTTTGGGGCATTAAATAGTGCTCACGCGCCTTTATGACGATTACGTTACAGTTATTTGCTAATCAATAGCACGTATCATTTATTGGATTTACTTGAGATTTCCAATTGTCAAACCATTAATTTGATTGTTTAAAAAAATTATATGATAAACGATATTTTTAAGTTTTATCGAGGCTCCCGAGCCTTAAAGACTTTATCTGAATTATCATTACGTATGAAACTCTTGCTACTGCAACAATAAAATTATAATAATCTCTTCAAATATTTTGAAATAAGATTGTAAGTAAGAATCGCTTTTAAAATTACATTAATCTCAATGTTTTATTTAATTACTATATAGCGCTTCGGTAAATTCAAATAAACGCTTCAATACTTTTTAAAGAAAGGAAATACTTTGTTGTAGTAATTGCTACATCAATCTAATGAGATCATAAATGATTCATTTATTATTATTTAATGAAACTATACATTAGTCATAGGTAGACAAAATCTTGTCTAAATTACAAATACAATTGAAATAGAAACATGCAATATCTATGATAAATATCATACAGTTTAAAGATTAATATAGTGAACAGTAATTACAACAACTAAACTCACGATAGAAAATAACAGAAAATCAATGTAATTTGTAAATATCCTAAATTTTCTTTAATATCACTTTCATATTTCCGTAAGTTAGCCCAAATGCTTTCTACATCTTTTCAACTGCTTGTGTCCTACAATTTAATCGCTTGCTGTAATTCATCCAGCAAAACCTAATTGTATAGGCTGAGCCCATGACGTACGATGTACTCGCTTCTACATTTTTATACTTTTCGAGGATTTATTATTAATTATGGGGCAAGCAAGATTCGAACTGTACCTTTTTGTCAGATTTCTGTAGCCTTCTTTGCCTTTCTTTGCTCTCTCTCTCTCTCTATATATATATATATATATATATATATATATATAGATCTCCGTTCGCCCGATGGGAGTATTTTATTTTTCTATTTCTATGGATTTTTCGTGACTATTGGCCAATAAATCATAAACTTTTTAAGTAACAATCGCTTTTTAATTGAGCTATTTAGCCTGTGAATTTTTTTACTCTACTTCGAAAATTCTCTGCCTAAAATTTATAGAAACAACTCATCTCATAAATTGATTTTCTTGTAAATCAAGTTTGTAGTGAATTTAACCTTCAATAATAAAATTAATATTACAATGTATTAGACTTTTACTAATACTTTATGGCAATTATAGTTTCTCAACCAAAGATGGTTCAAGACTAAGACTTTATTTTTCAAATTTATTAGTGACACCCTTATGACTATACGTTAATTATAGTGTCAAAAAAAAAAAAATAATAATAACATTAACGGTTAAACAATAAGCACATCAGCTTAAGAGTATAAAGCAATGCAAGACTTCTTTCGATTATCGCACAAACATACGCAAGCATTACTTATGCCTTCATACATTCATACATTCAAACAGCTTTACGCAACAATGTACGATGAAATTAATAACATAAAACACTTAAATTACAAGCGAAATCGCAAGAATTACATTACAAGAGAATTCAGAAAATTAATCTTACTTTAACCTCTAAGGCAGTTCTATTACCAAGTCGCATTATTATTATCCTTTGGAAAAAATTACAACAAATTCTTTGTATCTATTTATCACTTTTGAAAATTCCAACAGTTTTTTAAAGACGAAAATTGGTGAATTATTGTCAAATAATCGAACGCAAATACAAATCAACAGCTACATCTAATTATCAAGGAATACGCACGAGAAAGTAGAGAAGAAGACACTTTATTACTCTCGTACCTTTTCTACAAAGCTATTTGAAAAGAGACCAGCTGTTTATTTAGGATGCCATAAACTCATACTAAGAAAGATAATATCGTTAAGGACGTGTATGTTGGAAACTATGTGGAATGCAATTCCCGTAGCTCAGTCGATGCCCCTCCATCCAGCCTCAAATTATGCTATTTCAAGTCTTATTCTGAATTATTCCGTGTTATTATTCGTCTTGAAACTCCATTTCATTATAAAACTACGTCCCTTGCATTATTTACCGATGGTTTACCGAAATCTTCATGCTCCAATGCAGCCAGCATGCGCGTACATTTGAAGCTTAACTTTGAAAAAAAAAATTGAAAATTTGAAGATAAAACATCATTCGCTTCTATCTTTCTTCTCTCTCTCCGAGATCTTTTCAGGCCTCTATACCAATCGTAAATTACTATCGATAAGAAAATTTGTTGTTTATTCGTGCTTATATGTTGATCTAGCCCATTTCAATCGCCCTAAATTTCAATCCTTCGTAGTAGTTACCCACAAAGTTAACGCAAATAAATACAAAAACAATCATTCTCATAGATCCTAAAATTCAAGCTACCCTTTCGATTTGTTTGATAAATCGATTGAAATAATGTAATTCTAGATTAAAATATTTCATTCTGATTTATAAAGATAACTGTGCTCAGGTGACTCGGTAGAAAGCTAATTGCGCGTAATTTCATAAGAGGACATCTCGCAAAATTAAAATGACAACGAAATATGTGAAAGGGAATGTTAATTCCCATTACAAGGAAAGCTTTCTGACCGCTCTCGAGGTGCATTTTATTTAGCATTTAGTGCTGTTAATTAAAAGTAATCACTTGTATCTATAAAGGCTGTGATACTTTTATTAAGGCATAGCATAAAGGCTCCAACTGACCTTATTACAATTGCAAAAGTATCTACCTAATAAGAAATAAACACCAATTAGCAACAATTAACTATAGAATAATTAACTAATAATAATTTCTTAATTATATTAGCAGAGATTGTTTATTTTATTATAAATTTTATAAATAATTCTCGGCAAAAGCAAATGAAAATTTTCGCAATTAGAATAAATGAAACGGTGCGCGCGTATGAGTGTGCAAGAACTGTAATGATATTGTGTTATCTCGATATAATTTATAAACTATATTAACAAATGTAAATTTTAGAAAATTAGATACACTATAATATTCATTACATATTTTAATTAGATCTAAGAAGTTTAAAAAAGTGATTAGCACATCGTGAAATTAGAGTGTAAATTTTCGATTTTATTATGTAATGAAACAATTTGTAAGGTAGATTTGAATCATTTTTAATCATTTGAGTTAATCTCGGGAACAAATTTGACTCTGTACATTGAACTTTTTATGTTTTATAAAAACTAGTGGCTGCCTTTTGAAGAAAAGCGATACAAATATAATAAGAAACCAAAAATAATAGGAAAAAAATTGAGGGAAATTAACATTAAATTACCGAATAAAAAAAAAAAATGAAAGCAAAACTATTTGTATTCTTCATATTTCTTCCATAAACACCAATGGTTAAATCACGATTATTTAGTCTTATTGAAATGTATTGCGAAAAATAATGCAACTACGAAATAACTACGTCTCTACTTTCACTTTCAGGAAAGTACACAACTCGATTCGTTTATGTTACATTATAATGTAGCAGATTACACGATAAAACTGTGTATTAATTGCAATGAATATGCAACGGTTCTCCCTCTTAATAATCTCTATTATGCCCAGTCAATATATATATTGGAGTTTGTAAAAAGTGCATACTGGGCAAGGAGCATTTAATTCGGATATTCGAATAACTTAAGAGCGCATTCATTGATTGGAAAGGCCCTGGGGTATTCAAATTCCTTGCCAACTCACCAGACGATTCAACGAAAGATAATAATTGAAAGTTAACATTCCTCTCGGATCGTTGCAAATTAAATTAAAACATTTCCTCCCTGTAATTATGCGAAATGCACGTATCAATTGTCGCCGCCAAGACTAATGGAAGCGTTAAGCTTTGAATGAATGGCCGAGCGAACGTTTGCAGTCTTAAAGCGAGTCTTGCAATATATGCCGTGAATGAAATAAGTAGAGGGCGCATAAATCCACGGGAATTACGGCGTCGGTCCATTAATGATAAGGAGAGACAATTAATCCATTCGTCCCCGGCCACTCGTCGTCACCGACGAAATCCACAAGCAGCGCCATCTATTAATCGGCCAGCCACTGACCTATTCGGCATTATTACCTAACATCGGACTCTCATTCCTCTTACAGGTTCTTGGGCGTGGAGCCGAGGATAATAAGCCATGGGGGTCACGAGGTCGGCGTCGACGTCCCCGGGCAAATCGGAGCCGGAGTCATGGGGCCGGCGAGCGCCGAGAGGAACTGCAAGAATTCCCACCTGACAAGTAAGCAGCAAGTGATCTGCGTCAGGTCGCCCCCCGTTCTCCAGGTAAGACCCGAGCCTACCCCTAATACTACTACTACCCCCCACCCCTGCTTGCCATTGTCTTTAATCGCTGAGGCAGTCCACTCGATTGGCTAAAAGTGTCGGCTGGGGCTTATCGGCCGGTTGGCGGCCGAGGCTCTGCCTTGCCATTGTGCCAGGAAATAATTTGGGAAATTCATTTTGTTTCGTGAGCCGACGAGGAGAGGAGAGTCAACTGATTCGAGCCTTAAGCTACATAATTGTTTGATTTTAGCGCGAGTTTGCAGGGAGACCAGTAGTGGGAGGAGAAATTTCGGTTGATTTGAATATTGACGGATCAAAATATTAATCGACGAGGGTACAACTATACTTTCTAGTTTAACTACGATTAACCAGTGCAAATGGAATCGTGTATAGTTTACTACCGCCATTATTGCCGATATATCACGTCGGTCAAGCACAACTGGTAGCGACATTATAATGAGGCAAATTAATAGTTTGTATGCCTGTTGGATAGTAGATAAATAGATATAAGATGGATTTAATAATTGAGAGTTTGTATAAATGTAAAATAATTTGAAGATGATAAAACCCATGCTTATTCGTTGAGTGAACTTTAATTCTCCAACATTCATTCTTGGAACAATTTAAAACTGTTTAAAATGTAACTATTGCCTACCTTGTTAAGGCTATTTCCCTGTACAGTTTTTAATATTAGGAATGCTTAAGAAAACTTAAACTTCAAATAATCCATGAAAGAATATACAAATCTCTTAATGCTCCCAAGCAATAAAAGATTCCTAGTCATGGATTTTAACGAAGCTGAAAAAAGTTCATTGGTACTTTGGAATGAAATTTTTTCTTCAATTTTACCTCAAACACATAATACTCCGAGCAATATTTTGTAATTTTATCTACATACAAATGTATTAATAATGGTTTTTTCTTCGAACGCGAGTAATTTCGTGGATTCGTTAAAAATAGAGAAGCTTAAACGATACAAGTCGAGATGACCAAATCTATATTACATTTACATATAAATTAGTGACAGTCGACTCCTCTCTTCAAAAATATTCCAATAATTTCTATAACTTTACAGATCTAATAAAAACTTTCGTACCTTTCGACAAATATAAATAAAAACTATGCGTATCTAATGCGTTTTCTTTAATTAATTTTCTTTTTACTGTTTTTTTTATTGTTGTTGTTTTGGTAAATTCAGCATGTACTCATTACTCATTATTAAAAATAACTTATTATGTCCGAATTTACTCCAAAGTTGTATTATAACATTAAATATGTATTTCATCCTCTACAAGTTATGTATAGTTTGATAAAAATTTATGTTAATACACATTAATACACTTTACATATTATGCAAGATAAATATCGATGACATCGAATTAATTAATTGACAGACATATAAAATTTCCCTCGATCTTATCATAGAAAGCGATTACAAGCTTCAAATCAATTTTTTATGATCTTTCCACTGGTTCTCCATTGCCAAATAAATCAGCGACGACTATCATAAAAAGAAAAATGGGTTTTCAACGGGATAACGAGTATCGTTGGATCACGGCATGATCACTGAGCAATACAGCCGCGCTACACAAATAATACTCAAAATAGCTGATTAGCAAATTTTTGCACCCTCGTGAGGGAAAATAACCGAAATCGCGTCCTCACCCTCGCCTACGTCTGCAACATTACATCTCGGGGTCGATTACTCGCTTTTCCGCGGCCCTAATTAATATTGACCACGAGTTAAAACCCACAAATTAATCCCCCCACCCATCCCCCACCCCCACCGGATCTGCAGTTAAAGCAAGTCGTTTCACTAGCCACAAGCGACGGGTAGGACATCAGCTCTACTACCGCAGCTTGAAAAAGTCCGGCCCTCATCCATCCCCCCCCCCCCCCCCCCCCCCCCCCCCCCCCCCCCCCCCCCCCTTTCCCCCCCCCCCC
>JAPYYT010001156.1:0-65397 GCA_030522565.1 Ceratosolen corneri
GCGCATTTCTCCCTCGACTTGTATTTGTGAATCTCATTTCTATCATCCTCTTTCCACTATCCGTCTCTCTTCACACACACACATTGGAGAGAGATTTTATATATATATATAAGATCTTTGCAATATTCGTAAGGAGATTAAAAAACTAAATTTGTTTTAAAAAAAACAAATATACATTTTCTCAATATAAATTTATATGACAATTTTCGTTTACAAAAAAATACATAAAGTATAGGTCTAATTATAAAATTTATTTATACATATAGAGAGAAAAATAAAGAGAAAATAATAATAACAAAAAATGCCAGTCTAAATAATGTGACTAGTAAAGCCACCCACTTATTTACCCACTTATTCACTCACTTATTCATACGCACGCGCGCAAGGCTTAGTTTAATATTGTTTTTGAGAGGCAAACTTTAATCAGAGTACTTCATTATTATTAGACAACCTGAACAATTTGAAGTGTGTTATGGGCAAGGGTGCTCATACCGTTCCTGCCTTCAACATCGGAAGATTCGATTTGCTCTTTGAGAAGTTCGAGTTCTCGAATACCCGATACGGTAACCTCATATTTATGGATGACAAGACTACGATAGAAATGGATGGCAAAGGCAAGGAAAATGACGAGGACCGGTATAAGGACAATGCATGCTGACCACGCGGCTACTTGCGAGAAATCATAAAACTTGACCCAGCAGAGGATGGCAATCTCAACAAGAAAAAGTAGGAGCCCTAAGAGGGTGGAGAAAGCCCAAGCCACCTCGATGTACCAATGTAGTCGCTCGTGTGGAGATTCGTGTACGAGACTAATGCTATGCAAATTGCACACCGCCTCGATATTCGGTAAAATACAGGTTGATATCATAAGAGCCAGCATGTGCACTGCGACGAGCAGCGTTGTGCACACTGCGAATGTCACCAGCATCTCTTTAGGAACTTTCGTGTCCGAGTTGAGCTGTACTTCAACCATGGCAACCTATTTGGCAAATTCAAAAGTATAATATCATCCGGAGCATTCGCTCGAGCCATAATAATCTTAAAGTTTGAAAAATTAATGACAAATGAACTACCATGGCAAATCCAGATAGCAGGGCCGAAGTCTTACTAGAAGCTTTGAGTTTAGCTCTGCTAAGCTGTAGTTTTCTCCAGGCGAGGTATCCTGGCGTATGTAGCCCATCACCCGACTGCGACATCTTTAACTGTAAGAAATAGATTATTAGTCATCCGCTCATTTACTAATCTAAAGGCAAAGCAACAATTTAACATATAACACGCTCCAATATCACTTATTAAGTAGTTAACGAAAATTAATGTAGAGTTAAGCATACTGGTTGCTTGATAAACATTTGATGGCTAAGTTATTTTTATATCACAGATCTACGCACCGATTGCAGTGATTTTAACGAAACGCAGTGGAAGATGTTGGCGACAGAGGAACTTCTTGCAAATCTCGTGTAAGATAAATAAACCAACAGGTACTAATCCAAACAAAGCAATATACATATATACAATTAACATTTATAACGAGCATATTCAATCAAATTCAGCGACAAAAAAATTATTACTCGTTTTATTCAATTTAAGAATTAAAGCTACTACATATTTTAAAGTCTTCGTGCAATTTCATTGATAAATATATTTTTTCTCTTAACTTTGAAGTTTATTCGTTTAAAAAATGAGTTTACATATTACATAGACTAGTATTTTGAAATCGGCAATGTTAAGTTAAATGAAAATATAAAGAATATGCAATGAAAAAAAAAAAAAAAAGAAAAAAGTTGACTAAAAAACAGGAATCAAGTAACTATAATGATTATATACTACGTGGAGACTCATAACTTGTCATTGTACTTGGGTATCATAATCGTCTTTTTTTACATAATAAACGAATATACCACATGAAATCGATGCTAATGCAGTTTTTAAGCTCACAATTGCAGTTGTGCCAGGCGCAAAAGTAGGAAACGTTAAAATAATGAAATTTAAAAATTTAATCTAATAAAGCATTAAATATTTTTAATAGTATTAATTTTATATATTTTATTATTGAAAATCGAATTTATATTAAAATAATCTCACGGTATATCTCGTTGAGATTTAGATTTTGGATAATAACATTTTACATTTTTTATAAAGATCGCAGAAATCGGCGAATCGTTGGTGAACAAGACCTTGTAATCACCGTTAACGTGTAGTACGCATCGCAATCACAAAAGGATGAGTTTTAATATGCGTGAAAATGGTATTATCATAAGTTGACAGAAATTCGTAATCCGAAGAATCCCGATAAATCCATAACGTGCAAGTTTAAGTAATTTTAAAGGATTCATTGTACTTGACTCTTGTTACATCATTAATCATTGTATTTTTTATAATGACTGATAGCTGTGATGTAAGGTACTTAGATTATAAAATAATTTTTCACGATCGTCTATTTGCATTTTTTGATCTCAAATTTTACAATAAATTAAAATTAATTTACTATTATTATTAAACACAATTTAAATCAGCGTATTTGTACCACTTGCTTTATATCTGATTTTTATTTTAATTTGAAATTGGTAAATAACATATTTTGCGAATTCATTTCTTTTGACATTCATTGATAGAATGACAATGAATGGATGTCCATTTCAATTTGACCGCATATATGATAAAACCCATATATTTTTATTTAATTGCACCATATTGTACGTTTAAAGATCTTTCGTTTAATAATTCCTAGTAATTATTATTTGTCTTTAACTCTTAAGTTATTTGATGTTCACTTTTTTGTACTGGTTTTTGTGCCATTTGTTAGGGTATTGTTAGGGTAACCGAATAATGTATTTATTTATTAGTGAATGTATAGTTTCGATTTTCTAAACTAAACTTAAAATACTAAATTTCAATATAAATGCACGCAACGTAATACTGAATATCCAAGTAATGAAATAACATTTAGTCATAAACTTTCTTAACATTTACAAATGCAAATATTATTGAATATAATTAATATAAATTTTCAAATAATATAAAAAAATATAGTTGGAACTAACCTGATAATTGTGTATGCGTTTGTGGAAACAATGATCGTTGGGTCCGTGTATGTGCGCATGTGAATGAGAATGAACGGATGGATGTGAAGCAGGAATAACGCCAACTCCAGCTTCCGCACTAAATATTGAATTACGTCCAGTACTCGCTGACCAAACAGACATTAGGACAAGATTTTTACTGAATTCCCGTGAAACTGTAAATATACTTTCTTATTTTTTTTTATAAAAACTGTTGAACTATTTGAAAAAAATATATACTTGTGTTGTGAAATGTGTGCTAGAAAGTATGACTCTAAAGCAATTGATTTGACACTGTTAATTTAAGATATCTAGGAGAAATACTGCACTACATGAGATCCATATGCGTAATTCCATAAACTGAATGTAATCTGTATTTTTTAATTTTTGTTTAGTTTTCCTGGAGAGCTCATCCGAAGTAGATGTTTCGATGCTTACATGTAAAAATAGATTGCACTTTAAAGAATTTTACATACATTGACATTTTAGCCCAATATGTGTAGATTATGTTGTTCGCTTGCTATACATTCATTTAAATTCAATTTATATATCAAATTACTTTTTTAAAATTTAATTCAATTTAAATTTAAAGCTAAAATATTAAAGTGCAAAATAACTTCAGAGCAAAATACTTACATGAAAAGCATTTAAAAAATGTATTATATACAATTACTATAAAAATTTTTGTTGCACTCCTACAAAGTAGACTAGATTACTAGTACTCTAAATGTTTATGAAATGTATTAAATATTTCATAGTAATTTATTTGCTTTAATTTATATACTAATTATATACATATAATAATTTATATGCTTACTCGTTAAATACAAAGAATTATTTGTATACCTAAAAAGTAATACAAAATTATGGAATAACTTTAAACGAGTATTTTAACTTTCTATAAAAAAAAAAGTTACATAAAAGGTTATAATACTATATATACGTTAATCATATTTCACTTTTATCAATAATACAACCATTACATTCAATTTATTTTGAAACTCTATGAATATTTATAAAATATTCTAACTATAAATACGTAAAAATTGATTTATATATTTTTTTATATATAAAATTATTATAAAGATTTATTTTTGAAGTTGCACAATTTTGTAAAATTTAACGGTAGAAAAATTTGCAAAATATTTTAAAAAGTTTTGAAATATAAGAATCTTTGATTATAAATATATAATGCACAAATATGTTAGCAGCAGGTGTACAATTTTTTTTATTCAAATAAATAAATTTTTTATTCAAATACTAAATGAATAACTCATGCTCCTGCCATATATATATATAAGTACATAGGCCAATTATAAATTAAAAAAATTAAAGTGAAACTTTCATTAAAGCTTTTAATTCGACAATAAGAGTATATATTATTTATAATTATTTATATACAGTTATATAGTTCCTTGACTATCAGTAATCAGTTTTAAGTTTTTATTTTAATAAAAATCATACTACTGATTTCTAGTTAAAATAAACAGTTTGTTATTTAAACTACAATCAGTATGTATATAAAACAATTTAATTACATTACTAATTTATTACGTAAAGTATTTGAAAATATTTAACTTAGTCTATACGTTAAATAAATTTTAATATAAATAAAAATTTAACAATCATTTTTAATAATAATAAACTTTTTATCAAAATAATTTAATAAATTTATTATATGTACTGCTATGAGTAATATTTTATGCGGTGATGCTGATTATTCCGTATAGACAAATTTGTAAATAAAACTGAAGATTGGTTAAGTGGAGAGTTAATTAAAAATAGTAGTACCATAAACCCAAGAGAATGAAGTTTTATTTGTTTTTAAGCTTTGCTTCTGAATTTAAAAACAATTCTTAATCTGACTGTTCAGATCGATTGTCATACAATGTTTTGAAAGTTGTATCCATATATTCCAGTCATTTTCGATGCATTATTTTATCGATTTATATGGGTAGTTTTTTTAAAATAAAAAACTTATTGATATTAATGATTAATATGTTAAGTTAAGATTTAATATTTGAAAGATATGCATAAGATAAATCTAAGTACACGCTTGTTTGAATGAAAAACAATTGAGTTATTAGTTAAAAGAACTCAATTTTCATCAACTACTTTGCAAATATATGAAATAACTAAATTTAAACCTGTTCGTAATTGATTGTCCGATTGATATATTTTATATGGAAAGAACATACAAGCTATGTGATTCTTAAAAATTCGATATTTTTATATAAAATCGATTTGCCTGATATCATTGATTGTCTTCTTACTCCTTGACAATCAATATATTCAAAATTTACCACTTGTTTTATTTATTGAATTTTGTACCAAATGATGACTATTTTGTAAACTCGTGTTTTAGCTGTTGTGTAGACGTATGTAGCTGTTTATAAAGTTACATACAATTAACTACTGCTCAGCAACTTTACATCACAAATGTCTAAACTCTTCAAAGATGCATTTCAAAATACATGTAGTCATATAATTGAAGTATTCACGATGAATCGTGAAATCTTTATATCAAGATCCAGAAGTTAATAATTTATAACTAGCGAATTTCCAGTGTATTAAGGCGAGATCGAATATAGTTGGTATTAATATAATAATAAATTTATTAATAATTGTTGTGCGCTATTTTAAATCTCTAGAGCAATTTTCAACTTGATCAAAGTCTTTGTATATTTAAAATTCTACTAATATTAAGAAAGCAAATATTAACCTAAGTGAAAATAAATTAGAAAATAAGACTAGGAACTTTATGATATAATTATATTTATCCTTTATTATACTATTATTTTTATATAATATATTTTATTGTAATAGCTTTATTATAATAATAAGAAGGAAAAAAAACCATTCTGTACGAATTAAATGTTAATTATCAGTCTTTGAACAGCTGTTGCAGATTGTACACAATTATACTGGGACACACAATTACATTCAAGTTAAAAAATTGTAAAATAGATAATAATATATAAAAAATATAAAGAAAAATGACAATATTTGTAAATATCATATATAATAAATAAATAATATTTTATTCTATATTGTAAATAAATTTCACGTTATATTTAATTTTTTTTTTTCATAAATAAAAATTATCATAAAAATAATTAAAAAACCATTGTTTTTCTTACATTTAGACTTCTTGATAATATTATAATTAATATAACAATATAAAAGATTAATTTAAGAGAAATTGCAATCTATAGATTAATTTAAATTTAAAAATTAATATATCATCTAAAATAGCATTAATATATTTACAGAATATGAAGTAGTATACACAAATTAGATATAAATGCAATACATATAAATATATATAAAATATTTATGTAGAATATGTATATTTATGCTGATTGGTACGTATAATTACTAATGTATTGTTTTCATTATATACAGTGTCACTTAAATTAGTTTTTCTTAATAAATACTCATAGAACTACATTATTATTACAATTTTAAACAATCATGTTTTTTAAAACACAATAAAAAAAAACTGTTTTATTTCTATATTTTGTTTAAAATATGATTTAACACAATTTTGTTGTTAATAAAATCTATAAAAGATGTTAAGTTGATTTTAATAAAAATTCAAAGCATTTTTTAAATTTAATCTATATTTATAAACGTAATAAAATTTTTTTTAAATAAGAATTTTTGTAAAAGTACTTTTATCAATGATGAATCAATTTTTAATAAAAAATATATATCAAATGAACCATTGAGCAAAAACATATAGAAGAAAATTTTTAGGGTGAAATAGATTTAATTGTATAAAACTTTTGATAATTATTTCTGTACTTCAGAATCTTAAAATTTTGTTAATCGATTAAAAATTAAGAGTTAAAAAGGCAGCAGTTATATGAAATGGTTTTAAAAATATAATATTGTACTAAGTATTTTATTAATAAATTTTTAATAAAGTAATAACAAAATAATATTCGTTTCTATAAATGAAATAAAATGCATATTTAAAATTTATAATATTATCTATATTTTAAATCTCTTTAAATTCTTTAAAAATCATGAATTATATGTTTCAAGTAAAAGTAATATACTTCATAATTAATATTACAAAGATCTTCAATAAAATGTGATCATTTTTGATGATGAAAGGCATTAATTATAGAACAAATAATTATAGATAAATTACTTTTTTAAATATTATTTTCCTGCATCTTATTTTCTACCATTTAATCATTAAAAGCGTAATCAAATTCATTATTAAAATTAATTGTCTACATAAAATGTTACGTATATTATATAAAAGTTTGTTTGCAATAACATAATAATTAGATAAAATGATTATGAACAGTTATTCCTGTATTAGACAAATAAAATTATATTATTAGAGAATCACTGAATAAGGTTCCTACTTTATTTTGAAATAATTTATAAATATATTCTTATTCCCAATTTATAAACTAAAGTTGTAAAAATAAATTGAAAAAAAAAACAGAAATATAACGGCACATGTTAATATATGTATAATTTAATTCTATTTCTTCATTATATATTTGTATTATTGTAATAGTTTTGCTTTAAAAATATATCATAATAAATATATCGTATCTAAATAATTTTTTTTCATTTACAACTTTATTCGTACATTATACTCGTTGATCATTTTATATTATCAATTCTGACTGTATTTTCATATTTATAGGATGTGCTATACAAATATATAAAATAACTTAAAATGTACAACTTTACAGAAATGGAGATTGCAAGATTAGGATAAGTATCGTAAATTTTAAAAAATTTAAATGAATAAGCATATATAATCATTTTCTTAGATATTTGAACTCTTTTTAATTGCACAAAAATAACTAATAAACTGGTTTTATTTTTTAGATCTATCAAGAACAGTTATTGAAATTGAGACGAAAGTTTTATATGATTAAGGAACATCTAGATAATTTTTATATGTAAAATTACAATCTATATAATTAGTATCCACATATCAAATTGATTATTTTTAAATAATTTATAATACTTACGAATATCATATGGTCAAAAAATTTTATAACTATCAGCATATTGGCGACCTTATACAAAATAGCAAAAAATTTTTTACTTAATTAAAAAGACATACGAACTTGTTAATATTTACTAGCATTTAAATCGTTTTTGTATTTTATTTTAAATCGTTTTAGACATAAAATAACAATAAATATTAAATTCGTAAAAGATTCAACTTCGATTATTAGCATTCTAAATTTCTTGAGCTGTTTTGAATCGTATATATATGGATCATAAAAAAGCAACCCGAATAAGGTGAAACATCCTTTAAATTTTGAAATTGTACAATTAATTGATACAAAAATGCAAATTGATTTATGCCACATATAATTTATTTAAATTATTTACTCATTCTGAATACATTTATATAATTACTACATACTAAATTTAAACTGCATTAAAAATAATATTATAATATAGTTTCGTATAGATCAATTAAAATGTTATATTTTAATACACTGTTCTATATTTTATTCTATAAAATATTTTAATATTTTAATATTATAACTTGTTATAATAAATTGACACAGTAAATTAAACACTGTATTTTATAGAATGAATATTAATTTGTTATAATTATTGTAAATTATTATAGTAAATTATAATAATATACCATTAATTTTTAATAAATATTCAACAATTTTATAAAACATTTATTATCAAAGCATTCAGACATATTTATAATCAATTAAAAGAATCACAATACATAAAAATATTAATGTCATATTTTTTAATATTACATATACAAATTAATTACTTTGTATTTCCTTTTAAATTTCAGTATTTGGATTGTTTAGAATATACTTATGTATATGTATTATAAACTAATATGTATTGATATAATAATGCATTTGCGATTCTTCTTAATGTAAAAATGGAGTATATTTTTTAAAATCAAATTTAGATTGAAATGTAATATAATAAAAATAATCTCATTAAATATAATATTACTTGTGATAATAAAATATTATTAATTGTATACATTTTTATAACTATTTAGCAGAAAATAAAACTTAAGTTTTCAGTATAGAATTGCACTTCAATATACTGACGGAGCAATAAATTGGCAGAATTTAAGAATTTAAGACTGTAAGAATCTTTATTAATTTTTTACTTTCAATCGTTTACTTTCAACTAAAATTTTTTTAATTTTTTAAAGATTGTTTCGAATGTGATTGTAGTATGCTCTATTAAAATTGAATAAATATGTCAATTAACGCAAAAAGCACTTGAATATGATGGTTATTAATGCCTTCTCATTGAAACAATTATTTTATAGATATAATTACTTAATATTAATTAATAATATAATATATCAAAACAATATAATTATAATTGAATAAAGCTCATTAGGTTATTATTTTTGCTTTACTTGTATCTAAAAAACATATAAAAAAATATGATTTGTTATTTGATTAAATTTATTTTGTAGTCGATAAAAACCAAATTAATTAAAGTGGTATTATTACTAATAATTTACGAGCTATTACAATATTACCAAAACAAGTAATCAAATAAGTAATAAGAAAAAGAAGGTATTTGTATGCAATAATTATATTAATTTATTAAGTAATTCTTTGTTGACACTTTGTTTTGTTATAATAAATCTATAAATGTATGCTTGAATGCCTTGTTTCATAAGTAAACAAATAAGTTGAGACCATGAACTTATATAATAGATTGGATACTTGTTAGACTTAAGAAATAAATAACTATTGATAGCATGTAAATGTAGGAAATAAGAGCGCAAAGAAACACATCCAGAGAACCATTTTATCATTTCCTGTATTTAATGTACAGTACATAAAACGTAGATATTTATTCAATGCGGTATTTTTTTCTACATAGAAAGATTAACTCGTATAAATTTTGTTTATAAATAATTTCAAATATGTATTTTAAGTGTTTATTTAAAAAGACATATTACACTTCAATTAAATGTTTTTTTTAATATATTTTACTTAATTTTATGTATATGAGAAAATTATTAAGTTTTGTATAATGTGCGAAAATATTAAAATTTTCATTTTAAAACATAAATTTTCCATATTGTGAATGTTTACTGCTTTTAATTTATGAAATAAATAATTCCTTTCTTTACCATTATTGTATATGAAATGTAATTGCATATGATATATATTGAAATATATTGTATATGAAATATAGATTTGAATATAATTCATTAATTCCTTGTGCTTTCATATATAAATTTGTATACATAAAGTTGTTAATTTTATAAAAATGATCAACAAATATTTCGGTAAGAAAAATACAAAGATGTAATATTGGTCATTTATCTAAGTATTATGTTATAAACAAATTAGAAAAATCATGCTTATATTTAATAATATATTTTACACTGTATAATAAAATAACAAAACACTATAAATATTATTACAAATTAAATAAGAAATATATTTAATAGAACAGTTACTTTTATTTTGGAAGAAATTAATAAATATTAAATGTTTATTTCTTATTGAACCTTGATAACGAAAATTAGCCCTTATTTAAAATTTATTTTAAGCGTAAAATAAACAATATTCTGTAGGTATATACATAATATTCTATCATTATTTTAATCATTATATGTATACTTTTTATTTTTATATATAATATTGCCATTTAGCAAAAGCATGTTGACACATTAATGAAGAATATTGTAGTAATGTAATGTGTAATAATAAAATGTAATGCAATGTATTAGTAATATAAATAAACACTCAAGTTAATTTCATTGTTCGAATTAAATAAAAAAATCTGTTTTTAATATATCAATTTTTAAATATTAAATTATCATTTTATATAATACTTTATAGTTTATTATTTATATGTAAATTCTGTAAAAATGATTTGACATAAATTTAGATAAGATTAGATGGATATTTCGATTGCAATTATTAAATTATATAAATTAATTGAATTATTTGTATATTACTTAAGTTTAACAATAAGATTTAATTGACAAGGTCTTAAGTTTAAGATATATTGCCCGACAATTATTTTTTAGCTTTATACATAATTTTCTTAACGTATTAATTTAAATATTTCACATGCTATTTTCTTCCTTAACTTGGGTATGTATTTTAGGAAATAATATAAATATAACACAAAATTGGAATTAAAATTGCAATACATTATTTAAATTAAATTCACTTTAGACAATTGACATTTCAGTGCACATTTACAATTTTTAAGACAATTATCAGTTAAAATTTTAAAAATATAAATGGTATTGATTTTATTTGTCCAAGGTTTTGTCCAAGGCATGATTTGATGTTAATCTAATTAGAAAGTTAAAGTTCGAAATTGATGATATAAAATAAGCTAATGTTGGTTCCAGAAATAAGTAAATGCGTGAAAATTCTATTGGAAAGATTTTATTTTTACGAGACGATTCGTGTTAAAAACAAAACTCAACTTCCCTATATCCGGTACAACATCGTTCGTTAGATCAGCAATAATGCTCTAAATGTGTAATTTTACTTTAAGATTGAGGACAAAAATTGCAAGCTTGTTGAATACCGTTCAAGAATAAATGGCCATAAGTTGTGTAAACGAATGCAGGTAGTCGTCTTTAGAAGAATGGAAAGGCTAACCTTTACAGATTCGAAATCGGAGCAAGGACAAAAAGGTGTAAAAGAGAAGTTCGGTGAAGTCAATTCAAAATAAATCATTGACTGAGCACGTTTTGTTATTGTTCGGGGAATTATATAATCGATAGAACAATAAATTTAATAATTATTCTATTTATAAAATTTTATTCTATGATTTATAACTCCCCTCTAATATTAAAAGGGCAATTGGCATAATTTAAATATTTTATTGCAGATATAAAAATAATTTTTCATAAATGTTTAATATCATAATTGCTTATCGAAGAGTGTTTTCAAATTTTTACGTTTCATTTAACACTTTATCATTAGGTACAATGGTTATGTGTGCATGTATGAATTGTGCCTTCATTGCGAAATGCATTTCTTTTTTCAAATCGCACACAAAACTCGTGCTTCGATCACTTTTACTTTAGCGTTGCTTATCATACTAAACTAAAGACGGCAATACAAAAAAAATAAATAAATAAAAAAACCCCAAGTAGTGCTGAACAGCTGACGGAATTCAAAGAGAGGGAGAGAGAGAGAGAGAGAGAGAGAGAGAGCATTAGAGAATGAATGTGGGAGGGCGTGCAAGCGATGTATATGTGTGTAAAAAAGAGGAAGAAGGAAAAATCAAAACCCAAATTTTAAGAGGTTACTTTACCATTTTCGGGGCTCAGGTAGGTAGTTTGTTAGATATTGCAGTCATAATTTTTAGCAATGACACTGCTGTACGCACACACTATTTTTTATTGACTATCAGTCACCTTTACAATACGCGGACACAATTCAAGCAAAAAAGAATCACGAACAGTTACGATGACTGATGGAAGTCATCAAAGAAATGTCGACTCGCGGCGGTAAACCCGGTTCCCGAGCCAATACGAAGTCCTCCGTGAATTCACGAGGAACGGTATCGTGACGTTGCTCTTGCGCATGCGCGGTCTTAACTCTCGCCATACGCGTAATACACTTGAAGTTTAGCGGCGGCTTTACCTTATAATCGAATTATTGTTATTTGAAATGATTTTGAAGCAATGATTTGTCAGTCATGTTATTACAAATGTATTTACTTTTTTAAATTATATTTATATTTCGTTGGTTCTAAATTATGCTATTGTTTTGTTACGCTATGTTTTATTATCGATAGAAGCCCAAACCAAAATTTAGTGACTATTATAATATTTAGTTATGTCCAATTGTTTCGAACGATTTATGAATCATTTACTAAAACATAAAATTTGCGATTGCCTCGTATGTCGTTTTAACATTAACAATCAGTGTGTTAAATAATTCTTATATGTTTAATCGATTAAAACAAATATATCATCCGGTCAATGTTTTATCAATTACAATTATCTTCGAATGTTATTTCAAATGTTTTAGCATTATAATTAGAAAAAGCCATTATTATATTTATATTTAATATTATTATTATTTAAATAACTTTAGCATATCATAAAGTTTGATTTTGTAATGTAATTTTATATATAAATGTTAATCGATATTTTACAATGCGTAATTATTAATTTACATGTATTGTCTGAAAAATAAGAGGGAACCATAATCCCATGATAAAATCATAAACACACAGATCTTGAATTCGTGATGAAAAATCTTAAAATACGTTCACGGATTCCATATGCTTACAATTATAAATAGTCGTTAAATCTATCATATTTAGAAATCGTTTAAAATTCCATTATAACCACCAAATTTATTTATACTTTCCTTGTAATTGCTATCATTTATTGCAATCCATTCTATTAAAATTTATTTAAAAATAAAGATTTTTGCTTTATTTTTATTTTATATTAATTAAGAATTGTTATGTCAAATGAGTTTTCAGAATCTTACGTTGCAACAAAAACCATTTCTTGTTTTATTTGTTTTGATAATCTAATACGTAATAGATTCAATTAAATTGTTTATCTTTCTTATAAATAGCATAGATTTATAATTTTTAAATAAGTACAATTTGAGAAAGATACGTTAATGTTATGAAAATGAAGTTAAAAATATCGAAGTCTTTTCTTAATTTTCAGCGCATAAAGTAATTCTATTGATATTTAAAATTAAAAATTCTTTTTTTTTAAATTAAGTAAGAATTTATCTGTTCCATACTGATGGATGCAATTAAATTGTACATTAAAAAAATCTTATTTAAATGTTATGCTTCTAATTTTAATAGAATATACTTATTAAAAAAATAAACCATTTATATGAGTAACATGCTTAGTATGCATTTTGTCGTTCACTTTATGTTGAAAGTCATTTGTAAAAAGTATTTTATTTATAATAATATTTTATATAAAAGAGTTAATACTTTACTTTTCGCGTAAAATTCAAAATAAAAAATTACAGTTAACGAGGTGTATTTATTAAAGAATATTAAAATTGAAACGAACAACTAACGACACTTTATGAACAAATTTTCATTATAATAAAAATGACAGTTGTTCTTGAATTGTAAGCATAGAAGTTAGATAAATGGTATAATTAATCAGATCGTTAAACCGATATTTATATAGCCCATAATTATATATGCATTTTTATGGTTTTTTAAAAATATCATTACAACTATGTTCATAATTTCATATGGATGTACGTAAAATGAAATAAATTCTTAAATGTGTATTCAATTTTATATAGTTAAATAATAAGTCCTGAAATTTTAGTTAACAGTATCTTTTCTTTGATAAATCGTCCATTGTATTTTAATATTACACATTTTTTCATAATATATAAATCAATTTACTAATATTCATTAATATTATTAGAATATAGATTGTTTTATCGTTTATAATATATATTAAATTTAAACTTATTTTTTTTTTTTTAACAAAAACATACAATTATTAATAATTAATAATTCTATGGATAAATATATTATTTTCTTATAGATTTATTAATGGAAATAAAAAATACTAAAATCATATTTTAAAAATTCAACAGTAGCTTTTTTCACACAATTATTTTAAAAATTAGTTGATTCGTTATTTAAAATATTTCAATGGTAGAATAATTAGCAAATCAAATTATTACCTCACAAATTCTGTGCACGAAGACATTCTTACTTTCAAATGTTCCATTACGAATTCGAAGTATTTCCTTATGTACTCCTGTTCTGTTTCAAATATGTGCGCCTTATCAAAAGGATACTTTTGATGTACCAACAAGTACAAGGTTTATTCGAACGTAGGATGGATGATTCATTTAAGTATTTTAAGGAACATAAATGAGTATTAATTTTCGTTAACAATAAGCTGACTCTTTAATCTTATTTGAGCGCGTCTCTGTGAACAATCATATCCACGTGTAGGCTTGTTGTTTTTAGAAATACGTAAGTTGATTTATTAATTAATGACCCAATGAGTTCAATATAGCTCTGTATTTGTGATGTTTATCATAATAGTTGAGCAAATAAACTATAATCTTATAAATTGTAATGTTGTTAAAGTGTTTAAACGAATGTGAATATAGCAAAAAAATATAAAATAAAAAATTCATTTATTTTACTATAATTAATAAGATAAGTCTTTATAATTTTCTATTGTCTAATTTTTATAATTAATTTATATGCTTTCGTAAAAATTATATTTAGTTTGGTCCGTATTATATTTAAATTAAATCTTCATAGTTCATAGTTATTGATTAATTAAAATTTTTAAGATTGAATATAATGTGATTTTAAAATAATATCGGCATCAATGTAAACATTATTGAATAGAACATGTTTAATTTTAATTATATTATTTAAGAGTATAAAATTAATTTTATATTAATAAAAAGTTAACAATGCGAATTAGTAAAAGATATTTATTTTAGATAATATGTGAAAGAATTGTTAACTAATGGGGTGTGTAAGTGGGGTGTTCTCATAAAATTATAAAAAAATAAATAATACAAATAGGTGTTAAAATAAATTTTAAGGTATTTTTAAACTATTATATTTATTTTTCAGATATTAATCTAATTAATAAACGAAGAAATATTTGATCTAAACTAGAAAATAAGAAATACTAATAAAATACACTTTTCATTATTAATTGATGTTTGTATTGACAATTCGGTTTACATTTTATGGTGTTTTTATGGTGTAAATTTATAATCATTACAGATATTGTTTTGATAAAAAAAAGTTTTAATAATTTAATAAAAATATCAACATGTTGAAAACATAATATGTTGTTAGTATATTTTTAGATTAGTGTTTAAATATTTTGTGATTAGAAACTTAAAAGATTTGTAACCTAAATTTATTTTAAATGGAAATAATCTTAAACAGAATAAACAGAATAAAAATAGAATAAGTTATTTTCATTACATAAAATTAGTTCATTAATATAGTTTAATTGAAGTTTTATTTAAGAAAAAATGTATAAATCTATATTTTAAACGACTCGAAATCATATATGTATATAATTTGTTATATATATATATATATATATATATATATAGATATGAATATATTGATGTGAATATATAGATATCAATAATACTAATTTATAAACCACTGCATTTCTTTTTTTTAAATCTCCGCTTTCAAATAATTAATCAGATATACGTTAATTTCGTTTTTATTACAGATAATAAATATTGTAATTTCTTTCTATAATATATTATACATATTTATATTTTTTGTTGTGAAGTCCTTGAAATGTAAGATGTCAACGTATAAAAAAGACTTTACATCATAGGGTATTCCTACATCGTGATATTTTTTTTTACAACGATAAACTTGAAAATATTCCGTCAACAATATATGGTAGACAATATTTATAATCATTTTTTAAATGTTTTAATATATGATTCAATACGTACTTTCACTATTTTCACGATTATTCTTGATATTATTCTTGTACTTAAAATATGAGCAAATAATAAATAATTATAAAAATTTGTTGCTTAATCAAGTATATAAACTTGTATGTCTTTCGTACTTCTATTTATACTTCGTTTTTTAATATAGTGAAACTTATTTTAAATTTTCTCGAAAAGACATTAATTTTCTTTTTTTCTTTATATTATTTATTATTACAATCTCTCGTACAGTATACAGTAATAAATTATAATATGGGACTATAAAGCATTTGTAATAATTTCGTTATTAATTAATGCATTGCAACATTATATAGATATTAAGCAATGTAGATGAAAAGATTATAATCGTATTCTAATATGATATGATTTTCTAGATCGCGAATTTTATAATTTTGCAAGGTATTAATGAATTATAAATTTGAATAAATTAATACTTAACAGAATTTACTTTTAAATCGTAAAATTTAAAATATTCAAAATATTACGAGAGTCTATCAAGCTAAAAATATTTCATTTAAACAAATGAATGAGGCTATGCAAATGAAATTCTTTCGAAACAAATTGATAAAAAGTTTACAATAAATTTGTAGCGGTAATAGCAGTAATATAAAAAAAAGTAGCAGTAGAATGTTAGAATCAGCTTGCGAATTTAGCCTGTTGCGAGAAAGTTTGGTGGCACAAGTTTTGTATGCATCTGCGAGTATGCTCTAGAAAGGCAGAAAGGCGGCAAGAAGTGAAATACAGAATCGACAAATCCCGAACATTGCTACAATACATTAGAAGGTCGTACGAGTGAGAAATACAGCGTAACAAGTAAGTTCGGTAGAGAGAGAGAGAGAGAGAGAGAGAGAGAGAGAGAGAGAGAGAGAGAGAGAGAGAGGCAGAGAGTTATGCGCTTGCCGATCAGTGCTCGTTCATGGCTGTGACTTTTAGTATGCGATTGGCTTTCAACGGACTGAGCTGCGAACTTTGCAAATAAACACACGCGAGTTTGTCTGACATTTTGATACTGCTTATTGTCCCTCAGATATCCTATAATTTAAATTAGCGTAGTTTGTTCCATTTGCAATCCCTGCATTTTTATCGCATTTAATTAACAAATTTACTGTTAATCTTCTTCATTAGTCGAAAGGTTTGATATTAATATTTAAAATTATAAAGGACTATTGAATTGTAATAAATTTTGAATTTCTTAATTTATTTATTATAATAATAGTGTTTGTATTTTATCTAAATTTATTTGCATTTTTAATCATTTGCAAAACTATTCTTATACGTTATTAGCTGTTTTGCAAATTATTGGAATAATTTATGATATGCCTTTATTTTTTCAACGAATTTATTTTTTGCGTGTATATAAAATTAAATCTGCAACGAATTTTAATAAATATTTTAATTAAAATATATCCTTATAAAATAATTAACATTAATAATTAATAACACTAGAGTTTACTGAATAGAGGAAGCATTGTACGTAATATGAAAATTTACCATTAAATAAATAAATAGCGGTTTTACATAATTTTTCAAATTTCATTAAAAAAAAAAAAAAAGTGTATACGAAATTTAATCATACTTGTATATGAAAATTATAATGTCATTATATTTAGAATAATTTTCTCATCACATAGTAATAACAAAAAGTCGATCAAAGTAACAATGCCAATGTTATTAGGAAATCTGAACTGCAAACGATAAAAAAACATACAAAGTAAACTTATGCAAATAGAGAATTGTCGGAAAGAAAAACATTATACGCAAAAACAAATACGATGTCTTCACTGAAACTTGCGGATGATCAACGCTTCGCACTTATGAAGGTAATATCAATGATCAATTGATTGAGAAGGCGAAAGTGACAGGCAGGGTTGTTTTATTGGAAAAGTTTTTGATCTCTCTCTCTCTCTCTCTCTCTCTCTCTCTTTATTAAAAATTTATTTTTGTAAACTTTTTCATTTAGATAATTTTTTAATAATATATAGAATTTCATAACCAATTTCATCTTAAAAATTAATTAGTCGTTAATAATGAATGAACTATTATATTCCAAAATTTATTTAACATAATGTTTCATAGAATTAAAATGAAATTATTTTTAACTTTAAAAAGCTATTGCAGCAATAAACATTTAATATATCACAATATTCAATAATTCTTAATGATACATAAGGGAATTTAAACGAAAGTCAGAGAATGCTTAGCCTGTGTAAAACCGAACAGTTGCCAGGTTATCGAACTGTCTTTTTTAAATGAGGTCAGCGTATCATGTCTGAACGTGAGAAAATGTTAATCCACTGTTCAGCTTTCATTGTAAGTGAAATTGAACGCTTGCATTTCACAGAAAATTTTTCATGAGTAGCAGCTGAATTTGTAGATTGTGTTTGATCTGAAACTATTCCAAATTACTTTAAAATATAAAAATCGACTTGAAATTACATTAAAAGTATCCCTGCTCTATTCAAAGTACTTTTGCACTTTTAATATAAGGACTATGAATTTAAAATTTGTTCTCGTTAAATTCGTAGTGTACACTTTTTAATTAATATCAGTCATTAAAGAATTTTAAGATTCTATAAAAATAATTTTATCTGCAAGTTTACTTTAAATTTATTATAAAATAAATATGGATTCGACAATTATAATCAACAATTATAAATCAACTATTATAAAATTCATTTTTTATATGTGTAAATTAATGAAAAGTCAATAATATACAAGTATGTTTGATAAAATATAAATTATATTTAATAATTGTTTGTTTTTTTTTTTTTAATTCAAGAAAACAATTAATATTGACTTGTGTTTGCGTAAAAAAAATTTCTTTCAAAACCTAAATTTTAATTTTCTATCATATAATGGAACTATGGCTTTTGCTATTTCAGATTATACAAATTATGAATTTATATAATATAACAAAAAATAATAATAATATTAGAAGCAAACTATATTATTTACTTAATGAAAAAATAATTTCTACATACATTATATTATTAATTTTTTCAAGAATATTTGTGTTGGGACCTATTGTAATTGTTTGTACGAAATATACACACAGTCCTGCCATTAATACTACCTACACAAAAAATTAAACTTAAATTTGTACTTTCAAAGTTAAGTGGATATACAACACACAGCATTATGATAAGTAGAGACATGGCACATATACTTAGATCGCGCGCGCACGCACGCACGCGTGCACACACACACACACACACACACACACACACACACACACACACCTACCTACCTACAATCTCATACATATTATGCTAGCTGTATATGGAAATACAGTTAAAAATAATGGGGTACATTATGCTTTGTCTACGAAGAATAACAAATAATAGTTGTGGCAGAACAGATGGCAGGAAACAATAGTTATCGAATTATTCCAGGCCCACGTCGAACGACGCTGGCATTTTTATATATTAATAGGACTTACTACATTCACCGCTTACTCGATATGTTTAATACACATAACAGGTGACTCTAACTTAAAACTATTGCGTTATATAGCTATTGCGAAATAGCAATTTAACCGGATAATTCTGCAGTATATACGTAAACGAATATATAAGGGAGCTCAATTATTCGTTCGATTTGAATTATTCCACGAAACTTAATACCATCAACTCTTCTGAAAAATATCACTCAAGTAATAAGTAAGAGAATGAATAGTTAGAATTAATAAACAATTAATACTTAATAATTATATCTACTTGTTGTGAAAGTGATGGATGGGTTTGATAATCTCTGAAGAAGCAGATTTAACTATAATTACGCAATTACGAAAACGATCATTTTACCAACTATGTAATAGCAGATACATCGTATATTAAAAAAAATGTATAAACTTTGAATTAGTGATTCAGCTAGAACTTTTCTTATTTTTACTGAAGTTGAGATAGACATTGCGTGTTTGGTAATAACTTCTTATTTCTGCCATTTCAGTAAGATCTAATTTAAATAGAAAGAAGGTTATTCATTATTATTACTAAGAATTTAGCCTAAAGATATAAAAAGAGTACTTCTAATAGGGTCAAAATTTTAATACTAACACGTTTTTGCAAAGGATGACGGGATTCTAAGTCAAAGAGTAAAACATATTTGTATCTGATTTAGAATTACTAATTAAATAATAATTGTCGTAAAGTACGTCATGAGATGAAATGACGAAAATTATTAGGAAAAATGTCTAAAGTGTAGTGGCGAAAAGTAAAGTTTTAATTTACGATGTTGATCAATACACGAAAAAAACTGCGTATCCTTTAAAGGATCTTTAGCATTTTCTCGGGAATTTATTTATCATAATTAATGATCTAGAAAGTTAAATCAACAATATGTAACTGACGAATTTTTCGTACACTTAAAAATAATATACCGGCTTTGATTGAAATCGCTGTGGAATTAATGAATTTTATATAAGACTTTTAATTATATCAACAAGTGACTCTGAATCATAGTTGAATTGTCGCATTATATTGCCTAAGAGAGTGGCTATATTCTACTGTAACGTGTACGGAAAATATGTAAGACTCTACAACATAAATTATGTAATTTACACGTAACACAAATGATTTGACCGTTAAACTTTAAATAATCTATAAACAAAATTAAATCAAAAACAAGCATTTTTATAATGGGATATTGAGGGTGATAAAACTGTGAAATCACAGGCAAAATTTACTTAAAAGTATTATTAAATTAGGACTGTTATATACTGATATTATTCTACACGTATATTGATAAAAATGTATAAATTGCGTTAACATTTTTTACAACTTCTATATGAACATAAGAAAAAACAAAGTACATACTAATTTTTAAGAATTATTTTGAAAATAAATATTTGCACTACAATTAATTGTATTAAAAAAAAAAATTGAATTTATTGTAAGATTGATTTTTGACAATTAAAAAAATGTTAGTTAAAGTATAATATAATAAACTCAAAATGTGCAATATTAATAACTGGAGGAATTTAAAAAGACAATTTTGTATATAAGAAATTATGACGTTGCAAAACTCATTGATCGTAAACCTATTTATCCTGTACCTTGAATCGATTGGTACGTGAATTATAAAAATAAAGATACTTTAAGTTTCAAAATATACTTTAGCGATATTAAATAATTAAATATTAAATAATTGATCATATATATTTATAATTTGTCCTTATATATCATTGTATATGTTTTTCTTTTTGTTGATTTAGTTGAGACGCAACGTGAAAGATATTTTACAGACACACCATGACGATCAGTTTCTACTAAGATGGTTAAGAGGTAATATTTTCAACTGAAAGTTAGCTTATTACGTGTTAGTAACTAAAACTACTTGTTTCATAGCTCGAAAATGGGATGCTGTTGCGGCAGAAAAAATGTTAAGAGACGTAAGGACACAATTTGTTGGTTTTTATTTAATAATAAACTAAAATAGAATATTAAAAAATTAAATTGAATTAAAAGTTAAATTTTAAAATAGAAAAAAGATGTATATTGTATGTATATTAAATTATATAATACGGTATTGTTATTTAAAAAGTTTGTAGCCGTAAAAAATTTTTTTTCAAACTAACATTGAAAAAATTGCTTGATAAACGAAAAATTTATTTTGTTTTTCTAGATTATACACATGTAATATTTTCATCAGCATTCTGACACCAGAAAGGTTTACATTCGTTTCCAGAGGTAGATTATATTTTCATTAAATTGGCTAGTCATACCTTCGCTAGACCGATTATTTTCACTTTATTTCGAAGAATCAATCATATTTGTAAAATCGACATTCGTATGAATACTTATAGCATCTCTTGACTGTTGCCGAACCTTCCACTGCACACACTGTTATATGTATCTTCGATGCCGATGCCATAAACATTTTATCAAGCATATCGTCTTTAAATTAATTTTCATATAGCTCTATTATTTATGCATTGCCATTATTGATCTTCTATGGTTTTCTCTTTTAAACACGTCTGAGCGTTTCTCTTTGTTCTCACCTACATTTTAATACGATAGTATAATTACAGAATAACTTATAAATATATAATTTATAAAGTTTTTTTGTGACACAGCTCTATACATAGTTATTAATGTTCTTAGCTTCAAATATTATAAGCTTCTTTCGATTTACATTTATTTTCTTTTGCTTGCAATTGATTTGATTATGTATCAATTTTTAAAGAATTTTGGATTTATTTTTGTTTTCTCGCATATTTTCAATACTCTCTTTGCCCTCTCTCTCTCACTCTCTCTCTCTCTCTCTCTATTTTTCTCTCTTTCTCTCTCTCTCTCTCTCTCTCTCTCTCTGTATTAGTATATTGTAAAGTTTATTTAAGATCTAATAGTTTAAAAAATTTTTTTTTAATAAAATTTTACAGGTATTTGTTTGTTATTCAATGTATATTTTTTATTGACTAAATAAATTACCCTCTTAATCATTAGTATTTGATTGATAATAAATTTTATGTTTATCTTCTAATTTTTTATTAGGCGTTTAGTGCTTTGCTTAGTAATTCAATCTATTCTTTTACTTTTATTTAATGCCTATTTATAAACATTTTCATTATTAATAAATCGTGTTTGCTTTCATTTAATCATCCTTATTAGTTTATTATAATATTTCCATTATCTTAAAAGATTTAATATCTATTTAAGGCTAACATAATTATACTTGCTCTATTATATATCTATATGCGTGACAAATTTATCAAAATAAAAAAGAAAGTTAATTTTTATATTTAATTGCATCGTTTTCTTTGTTTATGGTGCAAAGATATATCGGAAATTATGATCTTATGTATAAATATATATGAAAATTATGTCAATGAATAAAAATCAACGAATTTGAATTTTTTAATTTTTTGAATTTGACTTACAGTCACTTGATTGGAGAAAAAGATGGGAAGTTGATAAGCTTACCGAATGGGAAATTCCTCAAATTTTGAAAGATTATCTTCCGCACGGTCTCTGCGGGTACGACAAAGAGGGTGCACCTGGTTTGTATTTTCTTGTAAACATTTTTTTTTTTGCACTAACTTTTTATTCTTGATATAGACTTGGAATATTATTAAATGTACTCATTTTGCTTTTAAAATGTACTATTATATTTCTTATTGTAATATACATAGACTAAATGATTTGAAGTAAATATAAGCCATTAACAAATATTTTTTCAATTACTCATTTAATTGAACAAGACCACCAAATAATTAAATATAAAAATACGTTAACATGTTTCAAATCAGACTATTAAGCTGCAATTATGTATTATACGTTTAAATTATTTATGAAGTGATGTTTTAATAATTAAATAATTAAGCAGCCATAATATTATCGTGTATTCCGTATTAGTTTATGCGAACTACTATCAGGATTGAATTAATATTTTTAAAATTATTAATTGCTATGAAATCACAATATAATACATTATTTCGATGTAATTAAATAAAATAAATCTATTTTCATAAGTTTTTTGTTCTTTAGACGATTTGAAATTATTGATTAATTATTTTGTAGTTATTAATATAATAATCATTATTATAATTCATATAAAAAATTTATATCTAACAGTTAATTCGAGATTTTATGATCAGTCGATTTAAAATTATTATTTAAAATTTTGTACAGAGTTTTTATATTATAAGTCGTAATCTATTTATTTTAATATATTGATCATTTTTTAATATTTGAAAATATTCTTCCTTAAGTAAAAAATATAAAAATTATAATATTTTAATTACCGTACTAATTTGTAGAATTATTATAATAAATATTGACATTTTTAAGGTAATAGATTCAGTTAATAATTAAAAATAAAGTTAAAATTGATTAATTCGATATAATAGATATTAATATTATATTAATATTGATAATTTGATCTGCTATTTTGTATTAACAATTTGAGATTTAGTAATTCATATTATGATTGATTATTTATAAACTTATACATACAGTTATTTTAGAAATATTTAGTAGTTATTTAAAAGCATTTATGTGCAAGTTTTTTTTTAAATAATACTTTAATAAATGTTACGATGTTATGAGTGTTATGATTCTTCTTGTCAGGAATATTTATTTCCCAATAAATAAAAATTACATATCATTGTTTAATACAAAAGATATGTTTTATGTGTTTTATATTTTATAGAACTATTTTACATGAAAATAAACAATTCTTGTACAAAATAGAACAAGATTGTACATCTTAAAATAAAATGATTCATTAATTATAGCGATTTTTATTACATTGATAAAAAATGTATATTGATTAAATTTCACATATAATTTGATCTTATTTTTTATTAATAATAATTTTGTATTATAATTTAGTTGATTTTTTATAGATTTTTAATGTAGTGTTACTGTTTAGAGAAAAAGTTTACGAAAGAGTTGATAAATTGAATTACATTCCTTGAAATAATTACTATAATTAAAAAGTTTGTTTAAAGAATTATATTTTATTATTAAAAAATATAGATTTATTCATCTCTGAATCACCGATAAACGATAATTGATTAACTGTCAGTAAGGAACACATTTTTTTTAGAGTTAAACAATTAATAAATAACTTAGAACTCTTAATTAATAACTCTAAATACATTGAATTATTAAAGATTTTTATTTAAAGAAATATTACTTATCTACTAGAAATATTTTTTAATTATATCAATTAAAAATATTAACATATTTATTGACAAAACTATAAATATGAGTAATACTTGGTTATTGCAAATAACTAATTATTATAACTAAATAGTTTTACTGCTATATTATATATTTTGAAATTAACTTTTGCATTTAATTACATAAGTATAACAATGATTTTTTTACAGTTATAATATTGCCATTTGCTGGTTTAGACTTATATGGAATTCTACACGTTGTGACTCGACGTGAAATGATTAAAACAACAATTAAATTATTGGAATACTATTTACGAATTTGTAAAGAGCAAAGCAAAAAACATGGCTTAGAAGCTGGACAATGCACTGTTATTTTTGATATGGAGAATTTTAATCTCAGACAATATATGTGGCGACCTGGTTAGTTTAAATTCACAATTACATATCTTATTTATTAATAGATAATAAGAATATTCTTTTAATTTTCATCAAGCTGGAGAGCTTGTAATAATGTTGATTCAAATGTATGAAGCAAATTATCCAGAAATTTTAAAAATTTGCTATATTATTAACGGTAAGTTTTAATAATATTAATAACATTTAATAGAGAAAAGATTGAAAGTAGTAGTTTTACAGCACCAAAGGTATTTTCTTTGGCATTTTCAATTGCGAAAAAATTTATGAATGAATATACATTATCAAAGATCCAAATTTATAAATCTGATCCGGTAAAATGGAAAACAGCTATATTACAAGTTATTTCTCAAGATAATTTGCCAGTATATTTAGGTGGAACACTAATGGATTCTGATGGAAATTCAAGATTAACATCAAAGGTATGCTAACATAATTTAAGTATTTTATGAGTATATGTATAATTTTGTTATTTTATTATCTTTAATAAGTAAATTGTATGTACAATTATTTATAATATATAACAATTAAATTTTTACAGATTATTTACATAAATACACACATATACTATAAAAAGTAATTTATATTAAAAATAATACTTTTATTTACAAAAGCACAAGTTTTAATGAATGATATTCTTATAACTTGATATGAGAATATTTTTATTAATTATTGTATTTAATGACAATATTTGAATTCTATATCAATATATTTATTTCAAAAATAATTTTAGTATCTTACATATTAAATGTGCTTATAACTATGAAATATAAGATAGTTTAGTAAATATACATATAAAACTATATATTAACAATGAATTGACATTCACAAACCCATATTTTCAATTAACATATCTTACTAAATTTTATATGCTTATAATTTATTGATAGATTTGCCAAGGTGGTAGAATTCCAAAAAATTTGTACACAAAAAAAAATGATAAAGATAAGATAAATGAATTAACAACTGTGACTATTAAGAAAGGTGACCAATTGAAACTTGATTTTCAACTAATTGAAGTAGGATCATTATTGAGGTAATTTTCAATAGCATTATTTTGATATATACGTAGAATAATGAGAAGAAATTAATTTATTTGTAGTTGGGAATTTCATTCGGATGATCATGATATTAAATTTGGAGTTTTGAAGAAAACAAATGATGGATTTCAAACTGATATAATTCCGATTCATAAAGTGGCTGCCCATCAATTGGATGAAGTCGGTATTGTTACTTGCGAAGCTCCAGCTGTTTGTAAGTTATCTAAATTCAAATTCTGTATTTTCTATTATTAAATTTAAAGTAATTGAATTGTACACTACTTCTTATTTTTAGATTCTATTGTGTTTGATAATAGTTATAGTGTACTTAGAAATAAAAAAATACACTATTGTGTACGTATTCTTCCTCCAACAATTGCAGATGAATCTGCTCTAGCTAAATCTTAAGATTTAATTTTGTAAATAATGAAGTAAATTATAATAATTTACTAATCTATAACAAATACAATTATATATATATATATATATATATATATAAATTACATAGGTGAATGAAATATTTTAGTTCTTGACTTTGTATATAATAATATTCAATATTAATATTAATATTTTAAAATTTATGTACAAAAAAATATAAAAAATGTAAATTTATATCAAATTGTAGCTTCAAATAATATATATTATAAAATTATTGTTTATGCAAAATATATGTAAAATAATATGAAATATATTTTTTAATCATCATCATCTGTTAATAACATTTCAATGAGATCATCATTTAATAATTGATCGCCTTCTAAACGCTTTTGTGTTCCCCATTTTACAAGAGTTGGCAAAGTTTGTATATGAATTTCAGAATTTGTTCGGAAAGGACAGTTATTATTTTTCCAGCTATAAAAGATGATTATATGTTTATATTTATAATATAAGGGAATATTCAACAATAATTACTCTTACAAAGTTCTATCACCAACTGAGACAACAATATAATTATATGTTGCAGGAGCTGACTGTATTCCCTTTTCTATAAATGGATCAGCTAGAATTATAATAAAAATTTGAAATTTAATACATTGAGTCGATTTAAAATAATGCTTTATATTATATCAATTTTTTGATACAACATATCGATAATAGGATTTATGTGGTAAAATAATACCTTTAACACAATCAGGACACCAACTGTTGCCATCTGTTGTTTTAGAACCGGTATATAAAATAAAAGTTGGATTATTTGTTTTGAAATTTTTTGTAAATGTTATGAAATTTTCGTAGCCATTTATGTAATGCTTGATGACCATGTTGGAAAGTTTCAAATATTCAATATTAACCTTGTAATTTTATATCGATTTTAATAAAAAATACCGCTGAGTGACGAAGCAAACGATCAGTAAAATAATAGATATTTTGACACAATTTTCGTTACGTTGTTCTACAGCAGTCTTTTTGCTAGGTGACTTTTGCGTAAAAATTGGCTAAGAATATGGTGTGGACTTTATTACTGAGCATTCATACATTAATTGAATAACAATTGCACATACTCAACATTAATTTTTGCGTGGAATTCGTACGAAACAAATATTAAAAGTATTTGCGCTTATGAAATATCTTAAAAATAAAAATGTTAGCGATGCATGCTCAAATACTTTAAAATAATCAAAAATTAAACATTTCACGTGAATTAAAAATTAGTTCGATTCCATTATATTTAATCGGTAAAATGAGCCTTATCTCCTCTCTTCTATTCTATCAAAATATATGATTTGCACATACGCGTCACATTGTTTCATATTGAGGCTGATTGGCCCTCTCCTAAATTTTTAGTGCGCATGCGATTTTTTAGTATTTGAAAAAACGATTAAGCATTCATAATTAATAGTTATTAAATTTGTTTACTTCACTTTTTTCTCAATTTCGCGCAATGAAAAAATTAGATTTAGCGGTAACTTTTAGCGTACATTTGCGTATTATTGGTTGAATATTTGAATTTCTAAATAGAGTTCGATCTTTTTAAATTAGTTCAATGTCCTATTAGTGCGCTTTTAATGTGTAATAATTCTGTTTATATACATTTCAATTAATTTAAATAGATTATCAGAATAACAAAAGTCATATAAATTATTTAATACATATAAAGTTTAATTAAAATATTGCACCAAGCATTTAGAAATATTATATTTTCTTTTAAAGAATATATTATCAAAATGAAATGTTTGAATGGGTGTTGGCTTGATGGACATTAGTGTATGAATTTACAAGAAGCGGTTCATTCTAAAATAAAATACGAATCAACCTTATTTTCTTTAATCTCTTTTAAAATGTTAATTTATTTATATATTGATAATTTTGCTGAATTAATTTTTTAAGGTAATAAATATCATTGAGATTAAAGAGAGTATTAATAAAATTAACCAATATACATTGGTATTGGGGATTTCAATTTTATTTTTATTTTTTTTTGTTTTCTTGAAAATGAAATTTTTCGATTAAAAATTATTGCTTAATTTCGAAATTATTAAAAAAAAAAATTTTATATATTTCCTTTATCTTTAAAAAAATAATAAAATTAAAATGATTTTTCAATCACTTTTCACTTTTAATAATTTCCAATATAAATTTTTAAAGTTTTTCAGTTTTTGAATTTTGATATGCCCCTTAAAAATTGGAACAGGTGTAAGAATGTTTTGAATTTATGTTAATTATATGAAAAAAAACATATTCATTATAGTTTATCTTTATTAAATTGTATTATATTTATTAAGTTAATTTATTTAGGATACAATTACTTTCTACTATACTAAAAATGTTTTGTATAACTGTTAAAGTCATAAAATTTTCTATCAAATGAATAATCATTTGAGATAGCAGAGGACGCGTTAAATAAGTATTTTGCTCTTACATATAGATTATTTTTATAGTCTTTACATGCATCAAGTTACTATCCATTCTAGGAAAGATAAATTTACTACATATCCTGTTCTTGTTTATTAATAATTATTCTGTCTTTATATTTCAATTTTACGATAGATTCAAACAAATCGGAAGATGATGTTTTTATATTCTGACGGTGAATAAAGTCACTATCTATTCTAGAAATGATAAATTTACTCTATATTATATCTTCATCTGTGTTATAATGCTAGTATAATATTAATTTTAAGATAAACAGTCACTAAAGATCTAGACTGAACTTGAACTTATTGTAATGTTAAATATAATCTATGATTTTATTAGTTATTTTTTAACAAATATTATGTTTCATTATCACGGGTGAGATTTTTAAAATTTATTAAGAATGCGTGATTGATTTGGTTTATTTTTAAATATTGATCTAACTTTGTAATATAATATGCATCTCTGTTGTTGGTAGAATTTTGGTAGTACCCTAAATCTTTCATTATAAAATTTTGCAATTGAACCAAGTTTCAATGTATATTACAAAGGGCAAACACATGTTCGAATTTGTGAGCTTCAATTTATCAGGGGGCAATAAATTAGGCACACGTAGCAATATATTTACAATGTGCTGCTCAATAGAAGTGCATTGTGATAGTTACAGTTATTTATAGGTAATTGGAGGAGATCAACAATACAGCCAAATTGCTTTTTAACCGATGTACGAAGTATTGCGTTAAGTCACCTTATAAAACAATTGATTTTATTCAACGAATCGCATTGAAATACCAAATTTACGTACAAACTATAACTTTGTAAACATATTAATTTTTTACAACATTATTTAATACCGTCGATAATTATTTAAATTAATAGACAGTTTATTCGTATTAATTTTCGTTGATATGTATATGTTTAATACTTAATATTTAACATTATAATATTCTGATGGCGCTATTTGTGCAATTATACAATCCGATATACTATAGGAGAATTAAAGGAATATTCGCGTAATAAGAATAATGATAATTTAAAATTGTGACGAATTGCCGCTGAACGCCACCATCGTGGTAGCATTGGCCAAGTGCCCCTTTTCGCTTCTCAATATGGCTTTCCGTGATTCTGAGAGTCACGTCGCAAGTGTCGCGGCTGTCTCAAATCGCGGTTACGTTACCCAGACTTCCGACCTTTCGATTGACGCTTCGCGAGTTAGAACTCAAAGTCGACACTCGCTATTCAATTTCGTTCTAATGGTGGATAGTGAAGACATTCAGCCATCCAATCGTCTATTTTTCCACCCATCCATTTGTCCATCTATCTACCGAGCGAGTCAACCAACCATCTACCTAACCATCTATCCATTGATCCATCCATTCATGCATCCATTCATGCATGCGTCCATCCATCCACCTATCCATCCACACATGCATTCATCTGACATTCTAACCATAAAAGCCCCGAAGTAGTAAATGCATTCTCAATGCGCGTAGAAGGGGAAAAGTAGCCAATGGTCAAAGATTAATACTCAGTGATTTGGGAAGTCAAAGTGGCTTGGCTGCTGGCAGAGTTCTTTCCTTTCCTATAAAAATTTATGCAACAGCAGTGACGAAAGCAATTTAAAAAGAGTGGAGAACAGTGGCTAGAGAGATAGATTAGTAATTGCATTGCCGTAAGTTGTATAATAGTAGTACCATTGATTACTTGAGTGTCAAGTGTTGAGTGTCGACGAAGCACGAGCCCGTGCAGTGCTACAAAACTAGAGAGAGAGAGAGAGACTTGCAGGTTTCGATCGTCTCGGCGCGGATCTTTCGATTTACAAGAGCAAAATTTAGCAACCGAGATACATCCGTCCAAATCTTCGAGAGCTGTAAGGTGAAATTCGCTGCCAATTCTCAGCATCCGAAATTATCCCTGCGTATTACTCGATTGTTCTCCGTGGGTCCCATTTTTAATGACAGGGTTTCTCTAAGGGGGATGGCGGCAGTCTTCGACATCGAGCTCCATGACGCGGACGTGGTGCCAAATGACGACTCTGAGGACGACGTTATTGAAATAGGCGAGGTAAGGAGATTTTCTCGCATCCTTGACATCTGTCAGAATATTTCAAATTTATTTCTCAACGGATAGTCCAAACATATCTCTTGCATTCGTTACACCCTGGGGCGGGCTATGTTTTTGTTTGCTAATGTTATTATTGATCGCGTGCCCTTTCAAAGTCATTATCTCCGTAAGAGGATGATTAAGCGCGTGGCACGCACGCCGTGAAAGGCTGGGGCTGCGACATGAATACTATTAATGAGTGAGAGAATGCTGTAATGCACTGTACGAGCGTGGAGAATTTTTACGTAGAAATTTCGGCCGATAGATCGCGCTGACGCTCTCATACTATTTGTACGATCATATGAAAAATTACTATGCATAATTAAACGAACATTATTAATTTATGTTTATTTATTTTTTTTTCTTTCTCTTTTCCCTCTCTTCCTCTTCCTCCTCTTCTTCTTCTTCCTCTTCTTCTTCTTCTTCTTCTTCTTCCTCTTCCTCTTCTTCTTCTTCTTCTTTTGTCGTCTTTTATATTCTTATATTACACGAGATTTCTCGTCGTTATAAGCATGGGAATATATACAATAATGGCAATTGATAAAGTAGTGATTGAATTTTTTAGTTAACGTATGCGACCTAACCCAAAAATAAAAATTTAGGATGAAACTGATTATGAAGTTGCCATATTCGAAAGTTCATTCCGATTATCAATGAATCACCTTATATAGAATTTAATACTTTCACATAAATAATATATAATATATTTATTACTCGATGACTATAATTTGTGAAATAATATAATCAATATTCTCCTGCACTTGCCTCTCACTAATATTAGTTTTTAAATATTGTTAATATAATTATATGCAATTTATCGCTCTATTTAAAGTAAATTTTATTATACTTAATTTTTGTGATCTATTTGAAATAATTTCTTTATATTAATATCATCGCCGTGTATTTCTATGTTATTTTTAAATGATAGATTATAGATTATTGTGATAATTATATACTTATATTTTTGTAATTCAAAGCTTTGATATTATATCAAGGATTGACAAGTTTAAAATTTTTGTTTAAATAAATGATGTGAATTTCAATCTCACTCGATATATTATGATAAATATTTTGATACTTGATCAAAAAATAATTTGGCGACATACAAAATTACATTCTTTAAAATATCTATTACTATTTTATTATATTCAGTGGATGTTTTAATTATCAAAAAGCTAATCTATAGTTTGATATAAAATACTCTGATTTTAAATTTTCATTTCACCATAATGTTTAATTTTAGAATTTCACTAGCGAAAGGCAAAAATTTGATTTCAACTTTACAATACAATATTATTTTTTTTATTAATTGAAAAAAACGCAAAGAACCAGTAATAATAATTAAGATTACACATATTGATATCTATTAAAAAAAATTATGTTTTATTTATAGGTTTCCATATGTTTATAATATTAATTATTCTTAACTTTTAAACCAAAAAAATGTATAATAATTAAATAAAGTTCAAATTTTACAAATGTTAATATTCTTAGAATTGAAATCGACAATTAAATTAAATTTGTTAATGAATATAATTTATAAAAGAATATTAAATTTTATTAGAGTAAGAATATTATAAAAGAATATAATGTAAGTGTTATAAATAAAGATATTTTAATTATTGGAAATAAAACTATATAAAATTATATTTATATTAAATTTCTGTTATAGAAAAATGAAACACTATATATACATATACCTTTTATTCAACTCTTGTAATAGACAGATTGTAGATCTTTTTACAATAAAAGATATGATTATATTAGATACCACTGTATTAAACAAATTTTAAGCATATGGTTAAATTTGATGCTATTTCTTTTAAACAACTAGATCAATTTTTATGGACATAGATGAAGAATATATTTATTAAAAAAAATTAATATTCAGTAAGCTTTTATACCTATTTACAAAGTATTCTAATTTTGTTAACAATTATAAATTATCATTAAGTTATTTAATGTGCACTTTAAAAAGAATATCAGATGTTAAGGGTACACTAAAGCTTTTGGAAATATTTTGCCTTTATTAATAGTATCAAATAAACATATAGAAGAATTTGTAATTAACAATATTCAAATAAATTGTTTGACAATATAGAAAATGCCCCTATGTTCGTTTTGATAAACATTCTGAATTAGAATAATCTGTTTCTGACGCATAAAAAATTTGTTGATCATTTAAGAAAATAACGAAAGGAAAAGATTTATGGAAAATTAAAATCAATGCTGTTGTGAAGCAATAAAAACGTTTTATAATTTAAAAGAGTAAATTCGAAAAAATTAGGTAATATTTATTGGTTTGTTATAGTTGAAAAACTATTTTAATGTCATAAATTATAGTTATTAAAATAATTTTTTTACAATTTCGTTTATCTTTATTTAATATTGGTTTAAAAACTTTAAAATATAATCTATAAATGCAATACAATTATATATTTTTAAAAATATAATTATTTTTTTTATAATTTTATTTGTAAAAGTTTTAAATATCAATTTTAAATAAAAATTCTAATTGTTCTTTTATGGGTTTTGGGTAGGATTTTTATTACAATAACAATTGAATTAAAGTGAATGTAAGCTATATAACGTATACTCACATTTACAATTTATAATATTTTATAGTTCATGTTCTTTTAGTTGTTTATTACATGACTAATATATCTAATTCCATTCATCAAATTTATAAATTATTTGTTATGTTTTATTTTATAAAAGCAGTCAACTGTTATATATATATATATATATATATATATATATTTGCAATAAAAAAAATTTATGTTAACTTAAAATAATATACAATATTACTAATTTATATTATTTTTATTTAACAAAACTTATTCATTATACTTAAACTTTGTAGAACATAAAGTGCATCATTATACTTGATACTGATTATTGTAATATAATTTTAATGAAAATTAAAAATGAATCTGAGTTGATTGTTTTATATCTGTATGATAGAAATTTGAACATGTCTTCTTTTTCATAATTATTTCTTTTTTTTAATAAATATTACAAACAGAATTATTTATTCTTTACTAACAATGACAAGTTTTATATTTTTTTATTTAATGTTGATTAAAGTTGATTAAAGGTAAAATTATATTTTACATAGGCTAAACTTATTTAATTTTAAAAAATTTTGTTTAATAATGTTGTTTATTAGGAAATTATTATTGCAATTTATTACGTATCTAAAAAGTTAAGTAAAATAATTCCTTTGATATTTTATCAATATATTTTTTTAATATAAATGTTCACCTACATGAATGTGGTTTTACAATCAGTAGTTCGTTTTTGATTAATTCACTGCTTTGAAATATTTTTATCGCATTAATTTATAAGAAAATTTCATAAACATGTCACATGTATTGAAATTTGAAGTATGAACATAATTATTAATACTATTTTTTCTGGTGATTTATATATATATATATATATGTATACATTTGAACTTAGATGATTAATTAATATTTATTAATAAACTTTTTGACTGCAGAAAACGTATTACCATTTAATTTGATGATCAAACGAATGCTTTATTTATATTCATTTTATTAAAATCATATGAACAATGGTATATTTACTATAAAAATAATTTAGTTTTCCTATTTTAAATTTACAACAATACAAATTTTAGTTAAATTTAAAGTTAGATTATTTATGCAAATTGTTTGCGCTTTTACATTTGAAGTAAATGAATTCATATATTGTGCACAATTTAACAATGTTAAATAATATAAATTAAATTTAATATACTTATTGTATTATTTTAAAAAAGAAGGCCAAATATAAAGTTACCAAATTTTATAAAAAAAAACTGTAATATTTTTAGTTTTTATTAGTGCATATTGAATAAATATATTTAAAAATTATTGTTTTAAATTAATACTTATTTATCGTGAAATAATAAATTTAAATTTATATATTTACTTATTTTTGTGGAAATAATGAATCAATAAAAATGTTTGATCATTGATCTTAATTGTTTATTTAATAAATCTAACACGTATTATGTGCTAAACTTAGACTATATAAAAATCTATATTATGAAAATGGATATTTGTTCTCATTTATGATGGTAATTTGTTTTAAAATATGCAAGTCAAATTTTTCCTTTAAAAAATCTTTAATTCTATAACACCATTTAAATTTCTTAACATTATAGTCGAACATTTTCAGTTTTATTTTACATATTTTAAACATCGCGCCTGCAGTTATTGTATTACTTTAAAATAATTAAATGAACTATTCATTTAAAATGAAAAACACTATTAAAATAACATAACGTCTAATTTATCCTGCCAATGTAAATAGGTGTAGCCCTAGCGCTAATCAGAGTATGACTTACAAATTTAATGATCTTTTACTAAACGTGTACAGTATAAATAGTTGTTGAAACAAGCTGAGAAGTAATGTCTTTAATAATAATTCAATTACTAACGTAATAAATTTTTATTTTATCATAATCATTTTTATTAATAAGTCGATCTAATAGTGTGATAGCTAAATGCTAATGACAGAATAAAAAAATGGAATTAAATCAATAAACTGTTGCTTAACTAATACTTCAGAGATAAAAGGTTCTTGCATAAAATAGTATTAAAATATGTTTTTAAATAATAATCCCTGTTCATGGGCGCGCACGCACGAGATGAGTATGAATATATGAATACGATTTTCATATAAAATACAATGAAGATGAGAAACGTCGTTGGATCAGATCTTTTAGAAGTAGCTCTGAGAATGATCTATGTGATCAACAAGATGTAAAAAAAAAAAAAAAATGTAGAAGTTGAAAGCGTGTGGGTATCGATAATTTGGATGGCCAGTACAAGTTAAAATGAATGAGCAAAATTAAGGTCTTTTAAAATTATAATATATAAAATGATCACATATTTAAAAGAAATATCATACGAGGATATCGATCAGATTAACCAATTGTTGCAATGGATGTATAAATTTCAAAGGGTCGATATGTAGACTACACAATAGTACAGTATTGGCTCATTAACTGAATATATCATTACAGGGTTTATTACAGATAATTCGCACAAGAAATTTAATAGTAGTTCGTATATGTTCAGTGAAGAAAGGGTCGAACAACAAATTTACTACACCAACATCAACATATTTTTTACAATATTACTGCTTATTCGTGTATGATAAAAATTACTATTACTATGCTACTGAGCTGATGATTACTTATACAATACATCTTATACTATACAATACGTATTATAAAAATATTCTTATACCTTTTATCGATAAATATCATATATTAAATATTATTTTAATAAAATATTTATTACTAAATATAGTATTTCAGAGGCATCAAATTTACTGATATTATTTGAATATGATAATAATTATAGAACATTTTCCTATTTTTTACTAAAAGGATATAGGACATTTCATTTTTTTTTTTTTTTTTTTTTTTTTTTTTTTTTTTTTTTTTTTTTTTTTTTTTTTTTTTTTTTTTTTTTTTTTTTTTTTTTTTTTTTTTTTTTGTAATATGTTTCTTTTATTTTTTGTTAAAACATTTCAATCGCAGTAGGATTTAAAATAAAAATTACATTTAATGTAGGTGCATTTTTATTAAAATATACGCCAATATTAAGATGCACACACACATATATGTATGAAATAAAAAAATTGAAAATAACGCATGGTTGTGAGTATTGAGAAATTTTTTCTATTTTTTCAGGTGGAATACGATCCCAATCCAAATGTGAATGCAATTATTGAGTGAGTAATTTTTATTAATATTTATTTGTAAATTTGATCTTGTTTTGTAAATATGAAAAAGTACTTTGCTTAAAATTCTTAATAACAAATATATTTTTACTAAATTGATCTCATATTTTTTATAAATGCCGTCTACTTATTTTATTTTTAAAAAATAATTAAAAAATTCTTCCTATATTTCAATGTTGGGATACAAAGGATAGATTTTATCGTTAAATAAATTAAAACATAATATTGTATAAAATAATTTTTTTCTTATATGTGTAACAGTAAAAAATGTAATTTTTTTACTTAACATTATAAATTTCATGGAAAATAAATAATTTAAAATAATTTTTTTTTGAATACTGGAAATAATTTTGATATTTAAGTAAAAACTGTGGAAAACATGTTACATACATAAATACATGTACATTTAAAGATTATATGTTTTTTCGTAATAAAGAATCTGTCAAATCTATTAAAAAAGTTTGATGTATTAAACTATAAAATCGACATTTAATATCATTATATTGAGAAAAATAGATTCTTTATTTAATAATATATCGATATAATTAATTATTACTAGTCCAATCATTGTCAAATGAATTTAATTTTATATTAAAATTTCATTAGTTCATTTAACTTATTATTTTTGACGTTACTTTTAATAAATTTTTAATAAACGTTATTTTTAATAAACTTTAGTTTTTTTAATACTATAAATTCAATGTCATGAATATATATATAGTACACGTGGATTAATCAATTTTCTTAATTTTCTCATTAATAATCAATAAAGTTATACTAAATTTTAATAAATATATATTATATTTTTTAGAAATTATATATATGTTTTTTCAAATAATTGTAAATATGTCGTTTAAGCGATATTTTACCATTGATAAGTTTCAATTAATTGAAAATACGGTAATAATTATAATAATAAACAATCTTAACAAAATGTGCTATATAATTTATTATATAACGTAATATTTATTCGACTTTACAATTATCCATTATTAAAATATTATTGTTGCTTCAAATCATTTATATTATTAGCATGCGTTGTGGAACAAGAGCTAATATTATTTATTATATAAGTAATAAACAATAATTAAGTATAAGCATTAAAATAAAATTATAATCAATAGATCAGAAGGAGTTGAAACTGTAGCTATATCAGAGCAAAATGTCAATTTAGGAAGAGAAAGAGCTGGACCACAAGACTTTGAACTCTGTAAAGTCATAGGAAAAGGTGGCTATGGCAAAGTATTTCAAGTCCGTAAAATTAGTGGTAACGATAGTGGTACCATTTTTGCTATGAAGGTTTATTTATATTATGATTAATATATTAACTAATATTTTTCATTTTTACGTATGCATTCATCTACTATATACATTCTTAGGTATTACATAAAGCATCTATAATAAGAAATCAAAAAGATACAGCACACACTAAAGCGGAAAGAAATATTTTAGAAGCTGTCAAGGTATATTTTATTACAAATAATATTGAGATTTATCTCTTAAAAATTATAATTTTGAATAATACCCTCTATATTATATTAAACAGCATCCTTTTATTGTCGATCTTATGTATGCCTTCCAAACTAGAGGTAAATTATATTTAATACTTGAATACATGTGTGGTGGCGAGCTTTTTCGTCATTTGAATAATGAAGGCATATTTTTAGAAGACACAACGTGGTAAGTTTATTCGATCACTTTGCTTTAATTAAATAAAGTTAATCAGAAATTAATAATAATAGTTTGTTTAGTTTTTACTTGTGCGAAATAATATTAGCATTGCAACATCTGCATTTACAAGGCATTATTTATAGGTAAAATAAAATTGAAAATTTCAATATTATTATTTCTATTTTAAAAGGAACAAAAATATTAATATAAAATTTATTGTTTAGAGATTTAAAACCCGAAAATATTTTATTGGATGCAGATGGACATATTAAATTAACCGATTTTGGACTTTGTAAAGAACATATACAAGAAGGAACAGTTACTCATACCTTTTGTGGCACAATTGAGTATATGTAAGCAATTTTAATGAATTACTGAAGGCATTAAGCTTTTAATTTTCTTTAATTTGTATTCTAATATTTATAATTTATAATTAAACTTAATTTAGGGCTCCTGAAATTTTAACAAGAAGTGGACATGGTAAAGCTGTCGATTGGTGGAGTCTTGGCACGCTTATGTATGATATGTTAACCGGTTCTGTAAGTTTTACATGAAATTAAAAAAATTTTAACAATAAAATTCACAATATTTAAATAATACATGCCTTACAGCCACCTTTCACGTCTAATAATAGAAAAAGTACAATTGAAAAAATTTTAAAGGGTAAATTAATTTTACCGCAATACCTTACGTCAGATGCTCGAGATCTTATTAGAAAATTATTGAAGGTGCACTTTTAAACTATGTCTAAATATAATTTTAAATTACTTTAAAGAGTCTTTAGTTATTTATTAAAATTATATATTTTCAGAGACAAGTTGCACAAAGACTGGGTTCCGCATCTTCGGATGCCGAACAAATTAAAGTTCACCAATTCTTCGAACTTATTGATTGGGATGATGTTATATCTCGTAAATTGGAACCACCTTTTAAACCAAAATTAACAAGTGAAGACGACGTCTCGCAATTTGATAAATTATTTACGACATCATTGCCAATTGATTCGCCCCCTGAATGCACACTGAGCGAATCTGCTAATAAAGTTTTTCAAGTAAATATTTACATACTTTTCATTGCAATATACATCCTTTGAGCATTAATTAATTTGACTTACATTTAAATCTTATACAGGGATTTACGTACGTTGCACCAAGCATATTGGAAGATATGTGCTCTCAGCCACGAGTAGTGAATGCCAGAAGTCCTCGGAAAAATAACACGCGTGGGTTTTCTCCTCGTAGTAATCACTTTCATTTGCATAATTCACATCTGCAAAGTCACAGGTCAATATGAAATTTCAATTTTTCCATTCAATTAATATTTAACTTTTATACAGTTGTTGAGAAGACAAATATTTATTTCAGACATAATGGTGTTGGTCAAAGTATAGAAGATGCAGAAATGATTGAAATAGGATAAATAATGTTGACTCGTTAGTCTTCATTATTGAATCTTCTCGTTTAGCTGTTGGGCTTCTAAGATAAACTCTCGAGTCTCGGGAAGAGATTTTATAAATAACACAGCTATGTGAAGAGTTTTTCGATAATGTATACAATGTACAATAGATGCCTAATAGCTACGCATAGTTAAATTTTTTTATTTGTATATAATGAATAACTACAAATATTAGGTAAGAGATTATTACACCTGAAAAACAGGAGTGATCATAACAAATAGCTTGTTGAAAAGCCTAAAATAAGTACACTTATCATTTAAATTCTTTAAAAAAAATATTTTATTTTAGAAAAAATGTCATATTATATCTTGTTTTTAATTACTGCAACACTTACAATATTGAAAAATCATTGACAGCTTCATTAAATAAAGACCCATATGACAATTTTTCTAAATAGTTTATATTATTACGTATAATTACAATCTAAGATAGCTGCATCAGACATATACAGTGGTTGAGAAATATGACATTGTACTGTTATAAAGTTCGAGCTTATATAAAATTCATTTGAAAAAAACTGCTGCTGCTCTCTTACATTTCTATTACAGTTCGTATAAACGAAAACGCTAGGTAAAATTAAATCTTATTGTATATTAAATTGTAAATTAAGGCAACATTTGAGACGAGTTTACAGAGGTAATTATAAAGTTAACGAAGAAGTTTTTGAGGTTGCTTATTATAAATCTGAGATTAGAATTCAAGAATGAAAAAGTTTTGAAATTTGCAATAAACGATTAAAAAGCATCGATGTTAAAATAGTAAACATAAAATAGTAGATTTAAAAATTGAAATATTCTGGCAGATTGAATCTGTCTTCATATTGAATAGACGTATTGGAAATTCAATATTAATATTATAAAATTAAAAGAAACAAATCGAGAGTTATAAGTAGAAGAAAGGGAAAATATAACTTTCAGAAAATTAATCTCGCAGGTTTAATCATGTTACTCTCTCTTATATTTTCAGATTATAAATAAATTGCGAATTTAACAAATTATATTTTGTAGCAGATAAACTTAACAAGTAAACTTGCACCATTTGAAAATATGATGCATTCTTTTAAGCGATGCTTTATTGTAAATTTTACATCATAAATTAAATTAACTAGAAATAACAATTTTAATATTTTGCAACAAATACGATTTTAATAAAACTGTATTATTTGATTTTATTAAATTTTATTAAAAAAATTTTATTATAAAAAATATATATGAAATTAAATTTTGTAAATAAGAAAATCCTTTTATTTAACCAAATTTATGTGCGTTTTCAAAATAATTGTTAAAAACCATGATAAAATTTATTCGTAAAAAAAATAATTAATATTTTGCATTTATCAATAGATTTGTAAATGAAATTTTTTTTATTTACCTCATTTTACGTTGAATTAAAAATTTTATTTTTCTGCATTTTAGATTAATTTTATTCACATTTTTGTTATTTTAATTGAAAATACATTGTAAGTCCATTAATTTTTTTTTTTTTTAATACTTATACTTTTTGCAATTTGATAATTATACTAAGATTATATATATTATGTAAATTATTACATACATTACATAAATAATGTATATTTTACAGTCAACTCGTATTTATTTATCAGAAGAATATTATTTAACACTTGATTGGATATTCGCATTATATATTAAATTTAATATTTTTAAATCTGCCTTTTAAAGTTTTTCCTACGTGTCATTTTTCAGTCGCACCGTTTTATATTTTCTTTCAAAGTGTAATTAATTATACGGTGGTATAAACACTTTTTTTTTTGTAATATCTCAAAAATTAGAGGTAGACTCGTATGTTTTTATTTACCTCTTTGAGTTCGTAAAAGTTGCGAGGGCGATAAATGATGGTGACCTGCAATTTAATTTTCGTCTTATGAACTTCTGAAAGATTCGGCAACGCGACAGGATGGAATAAAACAGCCTCCTCACGATTATTGTTGTTAGATCTTCTTTTCATACTTATTCTTATTTACTTCGTACTCAGCTCCTGTGGAAATAACGCGAGTTTTTTACCGTCATTTTTAACTGTCGCCAGCCTTCTTACGCCAACCCATCTACCATTTCTGAAGCAGAGTCGATGCAGGAGTTTTTTTAAATCCTACGCGTGATGAGCACAATTTCACAATTTGGTACATTATCTAACTGTTTTTCATTCTTTGAGTCATAGCTTTCCTATATTTTGCAACTGATCAGCTTTATCCGCTTACGTTGGATCCAGCTAGTGTTGACCTACGGCTTTTCCGTCATTTTATTGTATATTAATAAATTTGTTTATGTTTTCGATTTAAAATTAGAGTTCGTCCCTTCAGTCGTCTTTATCAGCTAGCTTAACTTCGAGTTTCTCTACTAAGTTTTATTATATGTTTGTCGTGAGCCTTAAACTAATTGTTTATATGCTGCTATAATATATATTCATATATCACGTATCATAAAATCATTGTACAAAATAAAGTTTATCGAACTTAATTTATTATATAATATAAATATATATATATATATAAATAGACAATTTTTATAAATTTATTATATATATATAACTAAAGACCTTCTTATCTATATTACTGCAAAATTTTTGCTTTAATCGTATAAATAAATTGATTTATTTTTCTTCTGTACACAAAAATTTCTAATATTCGATCGTTATTCTTCACTTTATTTACTTTTCATTTTACAATTTCAAGTAGCATGTTTTTAATATGAATATCTTTAATAAAGTTATAGATTTTACTTAAAAGTTGCATTTCATAAATAATATAAAAATATATTTTACTAGATTATTACATAGAATGACATTAATTAAATATGTTTGAAGAATAAATAACAATAAATAATACAACATATTTTCAACTACTGTAATAGCTTGTATAATAATTACAAATTTTAAAACAGTGGAAAATTATCAGGTATTAGATTTGATTTCATTGGGTAGAAAAAAGGTTTCCATATATGTGTGATAGTGTTACGTTAATCTTGTATTTTCTGTTAGTATTTATTTTATCCTGTATCAATAATATAAATTATGTTCTTTCTATCAATATAGATTACAGATTTCTAACATAAATTTCTCACAATTTTATATTGCAGTTTTAAATAAATAAAAAAATCTGATAGGTATTAAATTATAATATTAACACAAATAAATTTATCTTAGAACAATATATCATCATAAAAAAATACTGAAAAATTATTGCTTGAGATTTACTGGTTTTATTTTTATGCAGTACAAGATTCACTTTATGTATTTATACATTATAGAAGTGAATTAGCATTATATACGTATGTACGATAGTAATGTTATTGAAGAAATAATTAGGAATAAATTATTCAGAAGAGAGATTATAAATTATCACCGAATTACGTATTTAAATAATTTTTGTTGGCGTGTGTTATGTGCCATTATAGCTATTGAAATAAAAGAACGCAATTTGTTTTATAATACGTTATTCCTATTGATTTCTTATAAATTTCTGTTCCTATTTATTTATTCACCCTACAAATTTCCATTTATTTAATACAAATTACACGCAAAAATATACCAACTATTAAATATTATTAAATATAAAGTAATATTTATAAACGTTGCAACAATATCTGCAATTTGAGTCTATACATTAAAATTAATATTTAGAAGCTATTGTATAATGAGGGAAAAGGGAATTCATTTCAATGCCTATTTATACTACCCAACACAATTAATATTTAATAGTAATATAGAAAAATTTATTCATACTCAGGATCCATAGTTACGGAGTATATATAAGCTTGTTATTTTTTTTCAATTTGTTGAAATTTGCTTCATTTAAAGCAATCTATCTATTTAATTCGCCCAAGACTTGTCGCAATAACTTATTATTTGTACCATACTTAAGCTGATGATGATTATTGTTCTTATTATACACTTATATTAAATTATATATATATATATATATATTATATAATTATATAAATACGTATATTTTAAATTATGCTATTTTGGAATTACTACTTGGAATTAATTACAAATTATACTACGCTTATAATAGTACTGAAACTTTGAAACATTCTATCGGATTTCGATTAAATGCAATATTTTGCTGATGCGAATTTATTTATTTTAAAGATTGTAGTGCCAGTCATACAAATTATATGAATCACATGCAAATATAAGATAAATTAAACTTATTCATTAATTTATACACGAGATTAAGAATGAAATACAAGCATATAGACAGAGATCTAGATTACGTTTTACGTATCAGACGTATAGCTCAAATGCCACTGTCAAGTGCTTCTGGAACCTTCTATTCACATTAGTTCCTTAAAATCCTAGTGATCAGGTATGAGGTGACTTTATTTTGTACAGATCGTGATATGGATGTTATTGTTTTTTGTTTCCTGATATGCACTTCCTAACTTTTCATAAGTGAATCAAACAATAAATAATTATGAGAACTTAGAACAAGGAATATAATCCTTAAATTTAGATTTTTTGGCACTGTACAATTTCCCTTATACAACTGTAAATCAAATCGTATTTTAGAAAACACGATACATGCGTTTCTAACCATGGACTGATAGCATTAGTTTCAACATTATAAATCAGTACGGAGAGTGGGAGGCAGAACCAAATCCTTTATTATGTCAGTATCGACGTAAATCTGACAATCAAATGTTTTATTTTAATCTTATTGGCGTGTAGATCTGGCTCATAACTTTTGTACAACCTTTGCAATGAATGATATACCGCATGTTCTTATTTGAACGGATACTTCATCGAGTTCAATCAGAGAACAAAATCTCAAACATGACTTTTACAAACAACTTAGTTCTTTGAACCAAATTATTTATTATTCTGATTGTCGAGCATTCGTGTTACAAAGTAAATTTTGGCAAATTTTGTCAACACTATGACTGTGATACTCGCTGCTCAATAATTTGCCAATAATGTTATGACTGAAAATTTCTGTTAGATTACTAAAAATATTGATTTCAAATGATTTAATCTCGATATTCATCGCAATTATTTCCTTGCCCTGGATACTTATTGGAAAATATTTGAACTGTTCTGTGCTATTATATACTTATGTAGAAATTTGCAAAAGTGGTTTATTCCATAAGCTATGTGTATTTTTAGCATGAAAGTAAGTACACAAAAGTTGAAAATTTTTTGAATAGTCCTCTCGGATGCCGTTAACAGGTTAAAACCGAGTTGCTGTTGCTATTAAAGTAATACTGAGGTTATTGCTACGAGTGTCTAAATGTCTGTTGAATCATTCTTCTATCAAGGCTCATGGCGTATAAACATGCTTCCTGACAAAGTCGAAATGGTTGATGAGGTAATCTGATGTCTTTATATAGGATAGACAGTATCCGTGTTTTCTAGTGTCGGTGATTCCTTAATTATAAATATTTCCATAATATTCATTTGCATAAACACTATTTTTTAATTTAAGTTCTGATTAAATAGTTAATTAATTGATTTTAACAATGAGGGGGGGGGAATATTGAGCTCTAAGAAGTTAAAGAATAATAAAGTTTAATCACAAGTAACAATTATTTTTATAACTCTAGTAAAATCTGCCTTGTATATAATCCTTGGTGTAGGGAGTCCCTGAACACTTGGTTATTATAAGATTTATATTTATAAATTATAATTGACTTTTAACTATTATTAATATATTAAAATATTGGGGATATAGAATTTTATCATTTAGTTGTCCTCGTTGCATTGCTATTACAATATAAAAATATATAATTTACTAAATATTGAATCTAACAGAGTTTAAGTGAGCCAATTATATGCATTTTATATGGAGAGCACAATATTATTTTTTATTTTTGGTTATATTTTATAATTCTTAATTAAGCTTGTAATAAAACATTGTAACATTAAAAATATTAAAGCTTAAATCTAATGCGTTATTAAAATTTTACGATATTCAATTTTGTTTCAATAATTGTAATAATACTTGTAACTGTTTTTTTTTTTTTTTTTTTTAACGTCCAATACTAATGTCTATAAATTTTATAATCAAATTTGTTGTTCCTTATATTTATCGTTGTATGATTTGATGCATAATTATTTGGCTTTTTATTATTTTTCAATTATAAATACAAATTTAGTAATTTAGTAAAAAGTCTGTGTCTAATAGATAAATTTCTTTACAATAATACAAGCATAATACGTTCTTATTAATTATGTATAACTTAATTTGTGGTAAAATAAAAAAAATTTAAATGCATAAATATGGTATTTAAAAATATTATAAATAAACTTATACTGTTCATATTGTATTGTAAAAGTTTAATTTAAAAATTTTTTTGGATTAAAGATTCTTAAAAATGTACAGTATAAAAATGTTTTTAAAAATCAATGTAAAATCAATGTTTGATATTTGACCTACATTTTTAATTTATTCATTCAATAATACATTTACTTAAGGATGTTCAATAATATACTTTTTCAATTTCAAAGATGTTTTTTACGTTTTTAATTAATTAATTATTAGTCTTTGTAATTTGAATAATTAAATATTTATATTATATACAGCAAATTCCTTGGTCGAATCTGTTATATATGAATATTATGTTATTTAAAACTCACTGGTCAACAATAGAGTGAAATATAATTTTTTATCCCTACATATTTTTTAAATATATGCATTTCTCTTTCTATACCTTTGTGTGCGCGTGTGTACGCGCATGCGCGCGCATGTATTTTTATATTTTTTTCAAATTTTAAGATACTAAAATACTTAATTATTTCTTACAAAACTTTAATAATTGAACTTTAAATTAACAATTAAATATTGCGCTACTTATTAAGCTAATGTTAATATAGTTTCAATAAATAAAACGTAACTCCTACAGCATTGATTTAACACGTGATATTTTATTTGTAATTATTGAGAATTCTTTCTCATGAATGCTAATATACGGATTTTGATAAATAAAGCCATTAATATATTATAAATTTAATATTTTTACACGTTTGATACATTTAAATATACTTAACTAACAAATAAATATTTTGAAAAATTTGAAAAAAAAAAAAAAAATAAATATTTACATTATGAGTAAATATTGTAACAGTGTGCTTGCTTAGTATAAAATTCTGTATAACTATGGATGAAGAACTACATTTATTAAACTATTAAAAAAGTAATAATTAATATCTATTTACAGATGTCCTACGTTTCTAACTATTTTTAATAATTTCATGACTTACACAATCGAATCAATTATATTTGTATAAGCTATATATTTGAATCATAAATTGTATATAGTTTTTATCAATGTAAATTTTATATTACAAAATTTAACAAAATATTGTAATGTTTATCATTTACTTTTTCTGATCTCAAATTTGTAATCAGTGATTTCACTAATTTATAGTAAGCTAACTGAAAAAACAAAATTAAAAAGATTTTTTATTTTCTATTTGATACCTTGGAATTTGCTTTTATATGCGTATCTACATGCACACTCGCATGCGTTTGCTCGTCTCTTCTTACGCGCATGTATATCTATGTTACAAAAATTAAAAAGTTTGAAAATCGACGAATAAAATATTTATATTTATTGAAAATATTTCTAGTTAACATTAATATTATTGGTTTTTATCTCTAGTTGCTCAAATTTTATTTATAACTTCATTCATTCTAATTGTTTTTCAAAAACAATTCTTTAATAAGTTGTATACAAATTTTTGCAAGGTCATAGAAAACAACAAATTAGTACATTAAGCTAATAGTAAATTTACAGCAATATTTTGATGCAAACAACTTTGCTGTTTCATTAAAAAAAAAAAAACACTGCTATTGCAAATTAAAGAAAATTTAAGTTCCTAAAACCCGTGTTTAAAACTCGTTTGTCAAAATATTATAAAACAACTGTACTATAGGCTATTCATATTTTCTTATTTTGTCGATTTGATTTACTAATCAGTCTTTTATTTCATGGCTATAAAGTAGTTTGAAATGAATGACAATTTTGAAATGAAAACGAATAAACATCAATTTTTAAAAAATAAAAGAAATAAAAATTTTCATCTTCTTCTGTGACTTTACAATATTATAATTTATTAAGCAATGAAAAATGTAAACACTAATAATTAAAATCATACTTAAATATGAAACTGCCAAAGTATTAAACTGAAAATATCCGTATATCAATATCCTTTTCTTATATACAAATATTTTATATATTTTTTTTTATCAGAATACTATTTATGATGAAAATATTTTATATTCAATTATGTGCGCGCGCATACATACAAATACACAAGTTTGTGTTGCATTATATTTTAATGTATAATATTTATTTTTTATATTTTTTTGTTGAACACCACTGCATTCTGACAAGTATAAAAAATAAAATATTTTGCAATTTCGTATAGTGACATGTGTGTATATATATATATGTGTGTGTATACACTAACTTTTTATTAATAAAATTTCGTAATTGGATTATATTATTAAATAAAACTTTTTGATTAATTTTTTAGATTCAGAACAGTTCGTATCAAGACGTTGGTTCTTTTATTCGAAAAACAGAGCTCTGAATTAATATATTATGTATTTAATAAATTTGAGCTCTAAGAACACTCGCATTTGTGAGCATAATATTTGATATTCAGCGATGCTACGTATATGTACTCATTCCATACTTTGTGTTAAAACAGTGTTTGTATATATATATATATATATATATAATATGTCATCAGATGTAAAGCGAAATACTTTAAGACCGTTGAATGATTGGAAAATATAATATAAATTTGAATCCAAGAATGAAGCCGATGGTTAAATTTTTCAAATATTTTTAAATCATTAAAAATGATTTAAAAAGACTTCCCATCATTTTCTCAATAAAAATGCAACAAAATAAATTATAATGTATTTAATTTTGTTAATGGAATATAAAAAAAATTGCTATACCTCTATTTATTGCATTTATTAATTGGCAATAGGTGTTAGATATTAATATGTGTTTATAAGTTTTCTATTTATATAGTACGTAGGAGAGATAAATTAAATTTGTTATCTTAAATGTGTTTTCTTATATTTTTTTACAAAAATACAAATTTTATATTAAAGTCTCTACTCAGTAGTACAAAGATACAACAAGAAACCATTCCGATAAAAAATTATGACACGAAAACTTGTCATGTTGAAATTTAATTAGTAAAAAGGAAATGAACAGTCTGAACCAATTAAAAATATATGTACGAGAAAGTCTAGAAGGGAGAGATAAAATAAATAAAACCAACTATTAAGAGCTTATTAAATAGAAAAAAATAAATAAAATACTATGATAAATTCTTTTAATTTTATATAGTTGTAGGAATACGATAAAATAAAATTAAAAAATAACGGGAAAAAATGCATACTAATAAGTCTAAAGTTTACAGTAGAAGTAATTAAACAAACATGAATGATTTGGAAATTATTAAGTTTATAGACTGCCCAGTAAAGAAAGTAAATAATATATATAACACGAGAGTGGGAGAGAGAGAGAGAGAGAGAGAGTGGGATAACATTTTTTTCATTATGCAAAAAAATGCTAGGTTCCAGCGAAACTACTAGATAAAGAATATTACTATCTAATAAAATTCATTGCATCTAAGATTGCAATTAGTTGAACCGATTACCATAACTAGAATTTGTGTAATATTGACAAGCGATACGACACAAACCGCAGTTACTTTTGAGAGGATATAAATTAATATATAAATTAGTCAAAGTCATAATTCAAAATCAAGGCATCTCGACACCAATAGAAGATATGAAACATAATATACCTGAATATAGTTTATTACTCTCTAGTTTAATCTGTAGTTTAATGACAAGCATATCTAGAAATCAATTGCACCATTCAATAAATGAGTTGCGGCATTATAAGAATTTTCATTAAGAAAAAATCCTGTACGGATTGTTACTAATGTAACATTAATGATATAAAATTGACAAGCCAACAGTAATCAGCAGATGGAAATGGATGGGTTCATTGCAAAAGAGAATAAAAATTTTCAGTATCTGTTGACATTCGAAAATGTTTGGTATTACAGTCAATTGTTCTTAAAATATTTAAAATATTAAAAAAATTATTTAAAACTCATTAATATACATATTAAAATGTATGAAAAAGTTTATAAAATTTTTACACCAAATAGTAGGGTAAAACAAAAAAAATGTTGCATTGTAGTCGATTCGTAGCTCTAATTACTTTCAGTTATAATAAAAAATATGTTTTCATTTTTTTTTTTAAATGCGAAATTGTCGATAAATTAAAGTTAAATTAAAAATTTTTTTTTTTTTATTTTTTTTAAATGCGAAATCGTCGATGTCAAAATAGTTTATTTTTTATGAAAATTTATGTTATATCGTGGTACAAATTAATATGCTTAAATTTATTTAGAGCATCAAATTTTTTATAAAAGTCGATTGAGAAATATAGTCTTGAGAAAATCGCTTTTAAAATTCAAGAATTTAATTTTTTACTTTAAATATATAAATTTTTTTAGTTATTTTGTTGTTACAGGAATATATATGTTCACGTGTAGCGAAGTGTATCTTAATATTTTTGAAACGATATAAAATACGCTTTCGACTCCTGCATGGAAAATTAATGAACGTATAAATAATCTAATACTATTTAAGTTAACACCTAAAAATCACATCGCTACTATAATTGGATAATTAATTTCGAATCAAATAGTAGTGAACATATAAACCATTATAAATTTTGGTCATTTGCAATGATGATTCGTACAATTATGATTTTTAAAATTAAATCATGAATATATCATAATCTTCGGAATATTAATTGGTTGCGAACTTTTATTTCTCTCGTTTTATAGGCTCTTTGAATATTTACTTTATATATTTCTGAATCGTGCATTAGTACAGTATATTATATTAATCATAATATTTTTTTACTCCCCATACACGAATAATTTAAAATGTAAAAAAAGTTATAAATTATAAGACTATAAATGAATGTAGAAAAAGCAAGGTATTATTTGCAATTAATACAAATTTAATTTGCACTTGATCAATAGAGTCAATTCTCTATTTAATTATCTAACTTTAAAAAAAAATTAAAATTAAACTTGTTTTTATTTATAAATTTCTACATAATTCTTTTTTCATAATGTATCTGGCGTACAGAGCTAAGAGCAAGATTTTGTCAATTTATAAGAAACTTGATAAAAGAAAAACCAGAGTTTGGTAGTAAATCCGCTTTAATTTGGAAAATCTGAAAATGCATTCAATACATTTAAAAGGGAAACAAGTGAGATCTAGAGTATTTAGCAGCATTAAAAAAAAAAAAAAAAAAAAAAAAAAAAAAAAAAAAAAAAAAAAAAAAAAAAAAAAAAAAAAAAAAAAAAAAAAATAAAAATATTTATAAAATAAAAATTGACGTCGTTTTCGTGTCAAATATGTTTTTGTATTATTTATATTAACCAATGCACGTAGAAATTGTATACAACCGTCAATTAATGAACTATGAAATCATTTGTGTAATTTCCGTGTATGTCTTCTTATATATTTGTTGTTGTTTTTCAATGAGTTGTTATTTCAATGTTATTCAAATCTCGGCTTTTTCGAACGTTATTACTACCATAAAAACAAGACTCAACTTTTAGTTGTACGATATGCGACAGGAGTATTAAAAATAGCGTAAAGAAGCGATTTAGCAGGTAAGTGTGAAATAAAAATCTATAGATATTTGCAGTATTATAAACTATAAAGTCACCATTGCTGGTAAAAGGTGGTTGTCCCAATTATTATACGTAACAATAATTCATTGTTTTCTTACCAAACTTGTACAAAATAAAATATTATGATAATATCTTAAAAAATGATATACGTTTTTAAATTGCGAAGACAAACGTATAGATAATTAATAACTATAATATATAAAAAAAAATTGTAATTTTAATAATAATAATTTTAATAATAATTCTTTATCTTTATTTTCATTAATTTCTTTCCTACTTGTATTGTAGGATACATTAATCAAAGCTACAAAAATATTTAACTTGTGACATATTAATTAATTTGACAATAGTATGTACATATATTTATGGAAATTTAAACTATTTTCTGATATTTGAATAAATATTGAATGAAATAAATTGGGGAACTTTTAAAAAAGAAATGATCTATTGATGGTATTTATTTAATAGAAATAAATTAACAAACTTTTATGCTTAAAAAGTAAAATTACGCAATATATAAAATCACTTATTTTGTAAATATTTACTTGCATTTTTCAACTAAACGTATATTAAAATAAGAACTTTAATTCGTTTAAAATTTGTAAAAAAGACTTGTCTAATTTGAGAAATTTTCGTATATAATAAAATGTACTTTAATTAAAATGAAATAAAATAAAATTTCAATATTTTAATATTAAATAATTTTAATGAAATTTTAATGTAAATTAATTTTTCTATATATATATATATATATATAGCATTAGTAATCTTTATTAATAATAGTTTCTCTATCAATCCTTAATATTTTAGTAATTCGCTAATATGATCATAAATAATGTCTGCGATTGATTGATTAATTTTTGTCAATGTTTGTTTTCAACAAAAGTGTTATACAGTATATATAGGTAAATTTGTTATTTAAATATGAACGTATTGTTTGTTTTATGTTTTGACATCGTATGAACGAAAGAACTTATGGTATAAGTGAAATTATTGTTCTTAAAATAAAATAAACTTTCAATAAACTCGTATTATTGTGTAAGTGAAATTCTTTTAATTGCGTCTTACGGGTATATGAATTCAAGAATGTAGTTGGTTTGTTTCGTAATACATTTATGTATACGTACATTTTATTTTCTAAATGTTGTGTCTAGTAATACAAGTTAACATGAAAAATTCTAATAATTTTGTAATATAACTAAATATACGTAGTTTCTGCGAAAGGCTTTAATCTTTCATACAAACAGAAAGGTATTCACGGATTTAAGGCCTTCAAATTGTGAATTATTTTCAATCTTACATCAGTCTCGAGCATTTCTGTAATTTCATAGACAGGTTGTAGAGCTTTCTTGGCGAATCCTTTACATTACACTGCTAAATTAATCGGGAGTCTTTTAAAGAATCTTAATTTTTTTTTATACTCTTCAAATCATAATATTTTATGTTAATAATTGTAATATAGTTTCGTCGCCAATTGAAAGTGCAAATAATCGATGTAAGTACTCAATTCAATTTAACAAAATTACAATAAAATATGGAAATAAGAAAATAAACATTGTATCTTCTATTAAATTATGCAGATCAATATGGATAAATTATTAACAAAGAAAATTTGCATAGACTTTAAACGAGAAAAATTATCTCCTGAAAATTTTGATTTCGGTAAATATTTGGGCGAAGGAGGTTACGGTAAAGTTTATCATGCTCGAAAAAAAACAGGATTCGACAATGGTACAATTTGTGCTATGAAGGTACATATTGTAGATATTTGTTTATTTATTTATTTACTCTGTGTGCGCATGTATTTTTGTAAATCATGTTTAATGAATTTTTAGATAATAAGAAAAATAAACGTCGTTAAGAATAAAAAAAAAATTGAAAATGTAAAGTCCGAAAGAAATATTTTAGAGACGGTCAAGGTAAATGATTTGTATTTAAGAGAACTATTTATTAAATTTTTCATACTATTTTATCTACAATCAGCATCCATTTATCGTTAAACTTTTCTATGCATTTGAGACGGAAGATTGCTTTTATTTTGGGCTAGAATATATGGGCGGTGGGGATCTTTTTAATTATCTTGAGAAAATTCACGTTCTTCCAGAAGATAGAGCTTGGTAAATACATTTTTTAATTAATTTTATACAACTAACAGTGCGTGAAATTAATTTAATAAAATTACCATTTTTTTCTATATTTAATTATAAATTCCTTTGCAAAAATTATAATTGTACAAATAAATTTATCAATAATTTACACGTTCTGTAATTCAATATTACATTATTTTTCTCAAGTTTATATACAGCTGAAGTTATATTAGCAGTTAAATATCTTCATGAAAACAGCATCGTGTATAGGTATTAAAATACAGCCAATTTTATACAAAATTGATAAGTATTGTATTAATTACTTCATTACAGTTTATAATTTGATAACTATTATTATTTTTTTTTTTTTTTTTTTTGTATTTTTAAGGGATTTAAAACCCAATAATATTTTGTTAGATGCGCAAGGTCATGTTAAATTATCAGACTTTGGCTTATGTAAACGCTTGCATCCAGATAAAAATAGAGCTTATACATTTTGTGGTACACTAGATTACATGTAAATATATTTTCAAAATTTTCAAAATTCGTTTGAAAGATATTTACGCATTCAAATAAAAAAAATTTGTCTAGGTCTCCAGAAATGGTACAAAAACGAGTTTATAATGAGGCTGTTGATTGGTGGAGTGTTGGTGTATTGTTATACGACATGCTTACTGGATGCGTAAAAATTACTTTTAATTTGTTATATTATTTTAAGAAAAACAATATTTTTTTATAATATAGTTTTATTAAAATATGATTATTTAATATTTTCGAATTCGTAAATATTAAATATTTTATTTAACATAATCAAAACAGTGCTTAAAAAATATTGTATTTAATTTAAACTTATATCATATATCCTGTACTTATATATTATAATAAAATAGAAGATATTTAGCTTTATACAAAATTTTTTATTCTAACTTTGAGATTTCTTTACAGACTCCATTCACTATCTTAAATGATCGCAATATGACAATACAAAATATAAAATTTGGAAAGTTTTCTTTTAAAAAAACTAAAGTTATTGTTAGCGCAGAGGCCAAAGACCTAATTTGTAAATTACTTAAAGTAAATATAACTTATTTGCTTAAACATATACTTCCGTATTTGCAGTTTATCTATTTGATTAAATTAAGTTAACAATAATATTATATTGTCAGATTCAGCCAAAGGAAAGATTAGGCTCTGGGCCATCAGGAACCAAGGAATTAATGAGTCATCCATTCTTTAAAAATATTAATTGGGAAAATCTGTTATTTACAAAATTAGAACCTTTGATAAGTAGAATTGATGAAAATGTTAAGTTTGAGGAAGCTTTTGAAAATGTCTTTGATCACCATGATAAATTTATTTCGTTAACCGAGTCGAATAAAAATATTTTTGAAGTAATAAAATGGATTTGTAAATTAATGCATTGAAAACTAATGTCGAAATACTGATATTCATCTTTTATTGTAGGATTTTGATTATGTAGCGCCAAATTTAATATCAGATACTTTGACTAAGCATGGACGCATATTGGAAAATTATAGGTAAAAACATTGTGTCAATTTGATTTACGTAATATTTGTATACTCTAATAGTATATATAAGTTTGATAATTTTCTATCAAAAATCATCTATTAATATATTAATGATTTATCGGAATTCATTGAATATATTAAAATAATTTAAATTATTTTAATGAAAACTAAACTGTAAAAATCATTGTAGAAAATAACCACCGTGTAAAATAAATTTAAAGAAATTAGTTTAACTATTTACAAGTTATTTTATTGTATAATTCCTGCTCTAGGTATTAAATAACTATACGCAATTATAATAACTATAAAAGAAAAAAGAAAAAAAAAAAAAAGAAATCGGTAAGACTTTCTTGCTCGTGTAAAAGAAACCATAAGTTATTTATATATAATTAAGAAATGTAATTATTTTTCACAATTTAATATAATTTATTTTTATGAGCCTGTGACATTTTATGTTATTACAAGAAAAATAATTACTTTAAATGATAAATAAATAAATATTTATAATTAAAAATTTAGGCAGGTGCTTCTACAGGACTAAAATTTTTATTGTAGATCACTCATTAATTTTGTGTAATTTTCGTAAAAACTTGTTTCGATGTCGAAATCTTTACCAACGATATACATTTATATACATAATATAACTAAAATGTACAATATAATTCTATAATAAGTCGCATTATGAACGTTTACTTTGAAAAAAGGAAAACGGAGTATAACTATGAACCATATGTTTGTAGTTCAACAAATGATAGGCATAAATAATCCAATGAAGAAGATGCACGATGTGCATTTATAATTATGAATTTATAAATATTGTTGTGCGATAGTAACTTTATTAAAATTTAAAAATTGCTTTCGTTTACGGCAAAAGTAAAAGTCTTCAAAAAGCAAAGCTTGACAATCTGCCGAAGCAAATTCGAACATGGAACCTCAAATTATTACACTAAAAATAAAATACATTCGGTGAATATTACATAAATTGCTGCATATTTAATTTCACAAAAACTTTTCTATCTTGTTTAGCGACCGTTTTCATAGAACCTTCATAGATTCTATCAATTCCTTCTCTCTGGATCCTTTCATTTGCGTATTGTCGTTATTATTACAATATAGATTACTTCGACCTACATTTTTTAGTTACTATTTTATATAAATTGTCATCATTGTATATCGTATTTTTATATCGCTCGCGCTAGCCTATAAATTAGCTTTTATATAGAAATATCATTGATAAATACGTCTTTCAATTATAAGACATGATTGTTTTCAAGACCAATAAAATGGTATATTTTTGATTTTTAACCTTGTAATAGTATATTTTTTATTATGGTCAACATCTGAGTTTACGAACGAAGTAAATAAAATATTAAATCTTCCATTAGAAATATACGCGCGTCAATATTTGTTACTTAAATCTCGAAAGAAATTGTTCAATAATTTTAAGGAGCCTTATATGATTTATTATTAAATTTTATAAATAAGCAAAAAACAGCATTTACAAACTTCACAGCATAAAATGATTTAGACTTGGAACAAATATTAAATCAGTAGTACAACGAGAAATAAACAATAAATTCGAAGGATTATTTTTAATTGTGATTTTAAAATGTGCCCTTTTTGTTGCACGATCGAAGCGCAACGTATTTTAAAAATGTTTAGTTTTATAAAGAATAACAGAGTTGTAAGATTTGTTAGTAATAAAAAGGGGAGACCGCCGTGGGTGCAATAAAGAAATAAATATTTAATTAAAAAGGATATAAATGTAAACTAAATTTGCGGATGGAGGCAAAATATCAATTGATTAATGAAATCAATGACAGGAGGAAGCGTGCTCGGTAAACATGGTAAGCATTGATTTATTTAACGTAAAATTGTATCTATTTAAAAATTCTGTTAATTTTACATGGCCTGTGTGGGTGGTTACAAATTCATATATTATATACCAAATTACAAATACAAATAAATTACAAATACCGAAATTACAAAAAGTCATAATAGTCATAAAGTATTGTTGGTATCGAATATAACTCACGGTTTTTTCCTCAAAAACTGAAAAATAGAAAAGTCATAAATCAGTGATATTCAGTTTAAAAATATTAAAAGTGAAATAGATTAGATAGATTCGATACGTTACTGGCAAATCAATCCGTGCTAGCATTGATAATACTAACATTTCGCGCCCACTTAAGAACTAAAAATATCATGCTTTCCGAGATGTGAAAAAAAAAAAAAGTTTCAGTAATAATTTCCCTAATTGCATTTCAAATCTTCCACAGCAGGATTGACGATTTAGCCTACGTAAAACTGTACCCTCATGAAGTATACGATAATTTCCTTTTTATGATGGCTGCGTGTAAGAAAAAATTGATGTTTAACAGAATGTTATATGATAAGAAAAAAAACCCTTAAAATCGCAATTTTGTCGTGCAATGAAAATTGGAACGGAAAAAGCATTTGAATACCACTACGTATAATTTATACAGCACAAGGGACTATGACTATGACTGCGATAAAATATTAACATACGAGGGTACATGTGCGTAATTGAAAAATTTTAATTATACAATGAAAGCTAAATAATTAAAAGGGCAAATCGTATGTTTCTATTGAAATATATATATATATATATATATATATAAGAGAACATGGATATTCGTTTTCGTTTAAAAATTTTTCACGTTCACTTTATACGCAAAGTAATTTACGTCAATTAATTTTAATCTGAAATGGAATTTCACATTAAAGAAAGGCTCGAATAGGTTAACGTTGCGCTTATACACCAATGATGATACGTTTACGTACCGCCAACAGTATATAACTGCATAAAATTTTATTTCAATATGGCTGCCAATGGGACAATCTTTACGTGTGAATCATCTCGGTTAAAAATAAAAAACAAATACATTCTATCAATATCGACATTGTCAATTTTCAATTACAATTGTAAATTATTATTACTGTTCAACTGTTTTTTTTTTTTTTTTTCCTAAATAGAATGGCATAGAGCATATCTGCGAAATGTCTTATTAAGTGTGCAATGAGACGACTAAAGAATTTGATTGTACTTTGCAAGTGCAACTTTGCAAAAGTATTTATCAGCATTTATTTTAATGTTAATAAAAGACTTGTATTGTAAAAATCAGATATTAACCTTCAGTTGTATTAACTTCATTAGACAGTTGAAGTGTCAAATAAGTAGTGCAAGTGATACACATAAATATAATGAATGATTCTTTTCTTTGATATCAAAAATTCGTAAAAGTGACGGAAATACTTATTTATTCTATTATATTGATTATTATGAAAACTTTACAAAGTTAAGGAGTAATTAAATAGGCCAACAATAAATATTCTATATCTATTTTTTACTAATGCACTGTTTATTTTTAATGAAAGTTAAATATTAAATATATCCTGTAAGGATTGCATTAATGAAATGGTGAAATGTACTGACATTTTAAAAATTTAATTGCTCAATAATTATTCTATAATAATGTCAATACATAAAATAAATGGTCCTAATCGTAATTCGCAAAGATCTACTTTATTGAAAGTAGTAATTTTGGGCGATGGTGGTGTAGGGAAATCTTGTTTGATGAATAGATTTGTATCAAATTATTTTGACGAACAAAGCTTTCATACAATCGGTGTGGAATTCCTTAACAAAGATATTGAAATCAATGGAGAGTGCTATACATTACAAATTTGGGATACTGCAGGACAAGAGAGATTTAAAACCTTGAGAACTCCATTTTATCGAGGATCTGATATTTGTTTACTAATGTATGCTGTTGATGATCGTACAAGTTTTCGAAATCTTACTCTTTGGAAGTCAGAATTTCTTTATTACGCAGATGTACAAGAGGAAGCAACATTTCCATTTATAATTGTTGGAAATAAAGTAAGTTTTTGTTATTACATCAATACTATAATAAATATAATACAAAATATTTAAAATTAAATATAATGAATCGAATGCGATGTTTTGCATATATTATTTTTCAAATTACCATTAATAATTGCAGAATTATAAATAATTTATAGTTAAAATAATATTGAATAATACGATGAAAAAATTGTTAAAAAATTTTACAATGTTAACAAAATGCTTTTTAGGTGGATGTGACAGAATCTGAAAGACAGGTATCAATTGAAGAAGCTAAGGCCTGGTGTTTAGAAAATGGTAATCCGCCGCTGGTTGAAACATCAGCCAAAGATGCGACTAATGTAGAAGTTGCATTTGGAGCAGCTGTTGCATCATGGACACAACTTGAAGCTTGTATGGAACGTCCATTAATTGAAGATACTGTTGATTTATCAAAACAACCGTCACCTCACCGTTCAAGCTGTTGTATGCCCATCTCAGGATCAGATTAAATATCCTATATGACTTGACAGTATTTTGTTACATGAGTAATGTTATTGCGCTTGCAGTTAATTTTGAATTTAATAGTATTGAAGTTTGTAAACAATTAATGAAGAGAAAAAATTGAAAATTTTAACTGAAAAGTAAATTATATTTTTTCTATTTTATTTTAGAATAATGGAATATATACTTTAATAAGGTTTCAAATTGTGCTTGGGATTTTTCTAAGTTTAAAAAGTGACTGAATACATAATAAAAGTATATCTTAAGTTTAAAAGTGATTAACGGTATATAAGAATTTAATTCAATGAAAGTAATTATAATCAATGAATTTATTTATAGCTTCGTATTAAATCACTACAAAAGATCAGGTATTGTTGAGACTACACAATATTTGTTATTAATCTCAATGGCCTTTCATAAGGGTGCTAATCATTTCTCTAAGTTAATTTGTTAAAAAATGTACACTGCAGTTTTGTATATTTTTGAAAGTAAAGTATTCTGTACAGTATTAGGAGTAAGGTAAAGTTTATTTTTATTTATATTATTTAATTATTCATATACATTGTATTATATTCCCAGAAACAGTCCAGCATAAATGTGTATTGTTTTGCACTTTTCATTACATATTTATAATATTTACAATGCATCATTTTACATGCTGTTAATTTGGCTGTTAAAAATGCTCTTGAAACATATTTCTAATACATCAAGTATATGGATGGTTTATATAGCAAAATTGACTTTAATTATTGTAGTATTAATTAAAGAGCAATGAATTTTGAATAGTATTCTGTATTAAATTTTTAGACGTTTTAATGAATTGATTTATATCATGTATGATTTTGAATATTTTTTAATATTTAGAATTTTAAAATATATAGAGAAAAACTCTTTATTCAGAAATGAACGATAAAATAAAAAAACTATACAGGACATCATATCACACTGTATTACAAAAATTTTTATCAAACATGTTAAAAGTTTGTTTTAATATTGTAATTTCATACTTGAAGTTTATAAAATTGAATGGAAAAAAATACAATAATAAAATTGTATACAAATGTTTATAATACTTATTTTTATAAAATGTCTGTAATTTAAATTTAAAAAATTATGTGTTTAAAATATATATAGGAAACCATTTTTTAACTTTAAATTTTTAATACTTTATTATAAATAAACTTCAACCTCTAGCTTGACATTTATAAATATCAGACAATTTTGTAAAAGAAATTCAAGCTTTAAAACTATTTAACAAATGTCTGCCTTAAATATTTTATAATCTTTAATATAAATTTTGCAAAATAATAAATTAACACTGAGCCTGATACAACTCAAAATGCTTACTTAAATAACCTGGTTTATTTTTATTACAACTTTATAACATCTTATATTTTACTTTTATCTAAACCTATTTTCTCCTTGAAAAGTACGATTAATAATTTACAGTATATTTTTTTACAATATAATAACATAACCTTCAATAAAAGGTTACATGTATTATTTTATTTTACATACTTAATAAGTTATATTACACTATATATCTCTTACTTGTATATTTTAATGATGTAAATGTTTTAAAAGTAAATTTTTTAAATTCACACATATAAAATAAAAACGAAAGAATATAATTAATAGGTGTATGCCATTTCATATACATTTAACATAATTATATATTCAAATCAACAATATGTACATTTTCAATTTTAATTATTTAAACATACTTTTAAAAACAGCCTTACATTTCATAATTTTTTTCATCTTTTGTAGATATATTTTTGCTTATGGCAAATACCTAAATTTTATTGTGTAAAACTGTGATTTTTATTCTTGCAAAATATATAACATAATATAAATTAAATATTAAACATTTCATAAATTAAAAATACATATTTGCCAGTATGTTTTTTAAGTTGTAGAAAAATATGTTTCTTCAATTGTTAATAAGAGATTCATACATATATCTTTTGACGCATAGATTATTTGAATATAAATATTAATTTCAATTTAGTTATCTAGATAAAATAAAAAAAAAAAAAAAAACTTGACACATACGATTTTCAATTTCATGTAGTTTACAAATCTGAATAAAAAGTAACGTTTACAGAATTATCTTTCTTTTTTCTAATTTTTAGTCTTGGTCAGTCCGCAGTTAGTAGGTATGTGATAATACTATATAATTTTTTACTGCACATCGTTGGATCATAAAGTTTCATTTGTTTCCGTTGTATTTATTAGTAAGGAAGTTTTTAGCTAAACTCTTTGCCGGTTATATGCCGGCAAAGTAGATACTAATGGCAGTGCTCCGTTACATCCACAATTACCGATTTCTTCCAGCCAAATAAAAAGTAGCCTATTGCTGCACCTGCTACCACTCCAGTACATAGCCATGTATTGTAGGTCATGAAGATTAGCATCAAAAAATATGATAAGATTATCTGAACAATATGCAGCAAAGTCTGGAAACCATGCATCCAAGACAGCATCGTTGGCCTATCAAGAACGATGTTACTATTATGATTTTCAAATCCGTTACTTTCTTTTCTTTTTATTTTATAATTAACAAATGCAAATAATATATTTCACTATCATTAAATATTAATAAGAATATTAATAACAATTACACGTTTATGTATAATTAGAGGACATATAAATATTAAATTATTTATATATCAAAAATGAATGAATCATCAATATATTTCCAATATTCAAATAGAGAAAAAATTAATTTTACTTAAATATTATATAATAAAACACATTTACTTATTTTACCATAATTTATTTAAAAAATTTCCATCCTGTTTCCAAACATTTTTATTAATAAAATTGAGAAATTTTTTAATAGATTTTTATTTAAAAATATTTGTCGTTATTTAAATAACGAGATACAAATAGTTATGCATGCTTAAGTACATACTGTTAATAGCAACTATTTTCCATACGTATAAATGAAACAGTTTTATATGCATTAGATATTATATAAATGTAGGGAAGGCTTGAGAAAGAGAAGGAAAAATTGCTTTACTCGTTTGATATATTGCAGTTTTACAACTACCTCTCCATACTTCATGTCTAATACATCTTTTTAATCTAGTCCTTATATTATAACTAATACTAAATTAATGAACTAATCATGTATCTAAGAATTTGAAAATATCTTTCTTTTATAAAGTCGTGTAATTTAATTGAATTTTAGACAATTAAGATTTAAATTTTTGAAGAAATAACGATTATATACATATTTTTAACATGAATAATGTTGTTGCTGTAATAATTATTATATGAATAACTTTTTGTTATACAATTTTTTAAATTTTACAAAGTATGAAAAAAAATGTATACAAAACTCTTTAGACATTTAGAATTTCTACGTGTGATTTTAATTAATGAAGTTTAATTAATATAACATAAATTAGTTTGCAAAAATCAAATTAAATTTAAAAAAAAAGAACTTCAAAATAGAAAATTTTTAAATATCTAAACTATTTTTTATTATATAAATGATCTTTTTAACCTATTTTATTGATAACTATGTATTAAGAAAATTAATGATATTATTATACAAAACAAAGAAATTTTCCCAAGTTATGTTTTAAATATTTCTCTTGTATAAACAGAATATTGATTTGTTTTTTTGACTAATATACAATTATATAATTTACATTAAATTATTCTAAAAATCATTAGTAAATACATTGATTAAATAAATTATACAATGCATTAACTTAGAAAATAAAACGGCCAACATTATAGATTTTTACTCCTAATCTTATAATATAATTTATTGAAATTCACTTATTAAATTAAGTTGCAATTATCTTGTTCGCTTAATTATTCTGACCAAACAATTAAATTAACTTTTGCTATATTTATTTATTTATGTTAAATTGCAGCTACCTTGTTTTCTTAATTATTTTCATCGTAAAACAACTAATCAATTTCTACTTAAGATAAAATGATTATGAATCTTTTTTCAAATTAATTAATTACTTACGGTTGCTTGTGGATAACCTCGCCAACCATACTAAAAGAGTCAAAATCACATTGCTTAAAATAGGATTCACCCGAATCATTTAATTTTTGTTTTTAAACTGGCAATTAGAGAATTTTCTTTTAGAACATAATTTCATAGGAGAAAAAGAGAAAATAAACATATAGCTGCCAGTCTCAATATTTTTTTTAGCGCATAAAAAATTTATTAAATAAACTTACTGCACTATTCGATTCTCGTCATTTACGACATTCTTCTCTGGTGGCATCGATACGCTTCTGTATTGCAAGGCATTGTAGGTTTTCCAAAATAAATATTCTCTATAGTATTTAAGGCCTTCATAAAGTGCAGCCATTATAACGATCCCTATAACCGAACCGATTAAACCTCCTATCGACGAAATTGTCCACGTTTTAAAAAGAATTGTTTCGCAGTATCCACCATGGAAGGCCATCTGTGACAATTATAATGAACATAGTATAATTATAAAAATAATCTTATTTTAGAATTCTTATCATTTTTAAAAATATTATCAGTTCGTTGGAAACTGAGTATGAATAACTTACAGACATTCCATGAATAGAATGTGATGCGGTTGAGCATAAGTCAGTCGATCCCAAGACACCTTGAGCATTATGTTGATGGTTTAAGCTATTGTGATCCAAATGGTGGTTTGTATTGACATGATTTGAGTGGTCCATATCATGCACATTCAGCATACCTTGACCTCCCGTTGTATTAATCATATGCGCTATATGATCGTGATGAGACATCTGTAATTCCAAATTTTATCTTTTCTTAAATCTTATCGCAAAGATTTTTTAAACAATTTTTTTTTTTTTTTTTAAATTATTATTCATTAATATCGTTCATGGTATATGAAAAATATTACTTTAAAATTAAATAGAGTTATTTGCACTTATTATAAGAATAACAATAGACGTCTATATAATACACTAGTTATTCAAATATATTATTTTGTAAATGCTTGTCATTCTTTAATTTTTTGTACTCAAAACTTTATACTCACACGTACTCGTAAATTATTTTAATAATATTTAAAAATGAAATAAAAAATATTATATATTCAATATACTTTGACAAATTATCCAAATTAATTAAATTATGCCAATCATAATTTAATTCCGAATAATCATTTTTATTCTTAATTATTCAATAAGCTACTACTATAGAATAGTATATGTACTATATTTTGAAATATGCTGTAATGCTAATCCAGTTTAATAAATATTAAGATGTATAGTAACGTTGGTATTTT